>JABXWE010010753.1:0-24223 GCA_014611495.1 Limonius californicus | reverse complement strand
CAATTCTAAAAAAACTAAAAAATTGATTTTTTTTTGTTAAATTAGGAGTAAAATCATGTTTATTCGTAAGGTCGTGTAACGTAGTTGTAACAGTTATGATTTTGATTTTTAATATTTCTTAGTTTCGAAACTACATAAAAACTAGGAATTTTATTTCCTTCGCGTTCGCGCCTTTTTTTATGTTCACATGGCACTCTGAAAACGAATTCGTATAAACGTAGTAAGGTGTGACGTCACCAAATAACTGATGACGTGCACGCAGACTAAGGGCAACTTGAGTTTAATGGTTGAGAACAATAAAATCAAAAATATACTGGGTGTACAATTATCTCAACACATTATTTTGTTAAGTTCGTATCTTCCATCTTCACATAGCCTATTTTTAAGGAAAATATCTAACAAGCGTGGGACGTATCCCACGGGTTTGGTGTAGTTTTAATTACTGTTCGTATTAATGAACGTTCAATTTGTAAGACATTAGTTGTCTTATATTCTAATAGATCAATGCCTCATAGCGTTAGCAACAATTAAATAAACTCATCGATTCAACAAAGATCAGGTTTAACAAACAAAATCCTTCTGTACTTCCTCTTCTACGCTTCATATCAGTACTTCCCCCTGACAAATTCCAAAGGAAAGTCTTTTGAATTTACTACGTAATATTCAGTTAAACGGCAATATGTACTGTTACTTATTCAACCATCTCAACGTTAACACAAAATACTATTTACTTTTTAAATAAACAACTTAAATCAGTTCGTGATTCAAAGAATCAACGATAGAGTACATCGAAAATAAGGTTTTTATATTCAAGGAATAAAACATTTTCAATATACATTTTTAATTATATTCGTAAATATAACTGAAAAATGACAGCTTTCAATACCTACATATGTCAAATAGGAGTACAGAAAATATACACATAAAGGAAAAACAAACAAGAAATGGAAAAATGAAAACCGTTAGAATCAATGACGAAAAGCATATGCGCAAAACGTATATGTACACAAAATACTAGAAAAAACAAAGAACAAAATTCAGAAAGTCAGAAATTATAACCAAAAAGTTGAAAGTCAGATTTGCAAGTTGAAGTAGATTAGGAAAGTCAATTTACCACACAAAAATTGCATATTACGTCACGTATTAGAAAATGAGAAACTATAATTTAAATGGGACGCTACTGTCACCGTAACATTGGTAAATAACCTCAAAATTTTACGTAATTTATATAGATGTAGATGATGATGATGATTGTTGCTGGGTAAGTTGAGGCACAAGAAAAAACCTACTCTTATTCAAACTTTCACGTAATGATTAAAGAAAAAAACTTAGTTTTTTATATATTTATTTTTTACATGTCACTATTTTGACCTGACTTTGTTGTACTCGTATGCAACCATGTATGCAAGAATTTTAAACATATTGTATTAAAAACACAGTAAAAACAAACAACAACGAGAGGGCAGTATAATAAATCCACATTAAATGACCTTTTTTTTTCTCTCATTCATTAATTCATACTAAAGGTCCCCCCCCCACCAAAACCGCTTTCGCATTACTTCAAGGGGGTGCGGGCGTCCCTTACACACTAAACATTCATGCAGCATGCACCCTGAACTTAACTAAGCGAAATGCGGTCGCCTCAACTGGGATTCGAACGCCCCAGCCGATCGATTATAATTCGCTGTGACCTCGAGTGGCAACGCGTTCCCGCACTACTCCACCGAGGTCCCTACATTAAATGACTTAAAGTTTATAGTCTTCACAAATCCATTGGCGATTGTGTACAAAATATTTAAAATACAGTATTATTTTAAATATTTTGTGTACCACCAGAAGTGACATAATATACAACCAGTGGTACAAGTACCATAGTTTGGAAATCCTTGGTCTATACTGAAGAAAATTGGACCCAGATTGGCTACCAGGGGTATCATTCTTATTGGCAAAGATCCAGGGGTATCATTCTTATTGGCAAAGATATGGTATCTTTTGCACTCTCTCTAGCAAAATTATATGAGACATGAATGCATAAATATATGAAAAGTATGGGTTGTTCCGTAATATATAGTATAATAGTTTAGAACAATAAGAAACAAAAGTATACTGGGTGTACAATCACCTCAAACATTAAAGTTCGTATCTTACATCTTCACACAGCCTATTTTTTATATTTAACGAAAATACCAAACAAAGTGTGGGGCGTATCCCACGGGTTTGGGGTAGTTTTAATTACCATTCGTGTTAATGAACGTTTGATTTGTAAGACATATCTTATATTCTAATCGATGCACGCCTCATAGCATTAGTAATAATTAAATAAATCATCGTTTCAACAAATATCAGGTTAAACAAACAATATTCTTCTATCCTTCCCCTTCATATCAGTACTTCCCCCTGACAAACTCCAAAGAATGGTCTTCTGAATCTACTACGTAATATTCAGTTAAACGATAGTAAGTACTGTTACTTATTCAAGCATCTCAACGTTAACATAAAATACTATTACTTTTTAAATAAACAACTTAAAATAAAAAATAATAATAGGGATTCCCTCAGTTGTAAGCTGCCTCATGAAGAGTTGCTGAAAATATATACATTAGTGAATAGTATTTTAAAACTCAGATGGAGGAATAGAAAAAAATGGTTAAGCTAAAGAAACGTTACATCGAATAGGCTTCCTTTGTTCAAAAAAATACCCTGTATATAAAAGTATTCATGAGGCTACAGGACGTAGCCACCTGGTTGTTTTCTTTCATTATTTTGATTCAGATACGTGTTGCTTCCTGCCATTGAGATTCGTATTAATTAATAAGTAAATATAATATTAATAATTTCAACCATTTTCAACAATATTAATTTATATAGGAAAAATCCTTTCCGGTTAACCTTAGGGCATTTTCAACCTCTACTTGCATTACAAAAATTACAAATTAACAGCAAATTTATGTTTGTAATCAAATCGCATCCTTTTAATTATGCGGCCCTAGGCGACTACCTAATACAGCGAGTAATAAAACCAGTACTAGATACTACACCATAACTGCGTACGTGAACTCACCTGATGTGTTACCTTGTACGCTGTGATGCAACAGCAAACGCCAATTTCAAACTTTGGGCGCCAGTTATGATTTAAAACTTCCCTGGCCGAAATTAGTTTACCTCGGGGGTTTATAAACAAACAGGCTGGATTAAAAAAGCAACCCTAATCAAACCCATCGCAGTTAACATGGTTTTTAAAATCTCGTCCCCCTTTAACCTGGGCCCAATTTAAATTTTTAACGCATTCCGATATTTCAAAGTTAGTAGGTGGGTAAATCCCGAGGGAATCGAGATAACGTCGCCCCTCAACCGCGCCCCACAGCTGCTATAACATCCCTTACACCTTCCTGTGTACCAGTACACATCCGGTATTTTGATGAGGAACATTAGCATCAAAACTATATTTCATATAAAAAATTCTGCGCTCATTAGTCCTCGTTAAATACACATAAAATTATTTATAAAACCTAATCAACTCTTGGAGAACAATAAGAAAATAATGGGCGCAGTACGATATCATATCGCTTTGAGTTGTTCATTTCCAAGAAAGATCAGTTGTGTGTTCAATTAATAATAAACATTCAATGGGCAGTAACTAGTGCATACATACATACTGATAAATTACGCATGCATAATCTTTTATTCATTAATACACTCGAAGATAGTTATGTAAATTTGTAGAGTAACGTACAGCAAGAAAACCATTACTGGGTTGCATCTTTGAAATCGCTATATCACAACTATAGTAGTTAATTTGAATCATGGTAGTTTAATTTGAATCATGGTAGTTTAAAGTGCACGCTACAAAGTACAAACACATTATAAACATTCAGATGAGTAATTAACATTCGTTTTAAAAGTTCATCAGTATGACACAACATAATGATAAGAAAATCCAAACGAGTTCATCATTCAAGGAGGAAAGTTTCTCAAAAAAAATCCAAAACTCACCGCTTATTCTCCTCATCCTTAAACAACCGAATCAGTAAATAGCCCTTAGAACTGCAACCGAAATTCAAAATTCCTCACATTAATCCTTGAACACATCACCCAGACACAATTGCTAGTTGCACAAGTTCACTCAGTGATGGAAAAAACGCACTCCGATGAGAAAATTTCCAAAAAACAGTGAAGAAAACACCGCGATTCGCGCATCCGGAGCAAGAAACGCACCCACAGAACGCCAGCGATACACGAATGTTGTTCGTTGTTGGAACAAGGACGAGGGTCCGCCAGAGTCACGAAGTTCAGAGACAGCGCGGTTGCGTACTCTATTGAAGTCCCCCCTTTAGAGATCACGCTGTGATATCTCGCCTAAAGATTATGTTACCCGGAATGCGTGAATTTACGGGACCGAACTGGCAATTATTGCTTAGTTCGTGGATGTTCAAAGTCGTTGATAAACAACCGGAATGGGTATTACAAGGGGATCTTGATGAAAAGTTTCACATGAGGGGTTTCACTTTCTCACGAAGCTCCCGCTGTTCCTTCACAAGAGAATACTTGAGAAAAGGTTGCTTAGAAAGCTGTGTAGAAAACCAAGATCTGGATGTGTCTGTAATGCAGCAAACGAATACATCGGTGGCATAGCCAGGATAGGACTGGGGGCGCCTGCCACCCTCAATGGTGATTTCTTATCAAATTATAATTAACTTATAATGTATAATCTTAGTTATAAAAGCACAATCATAAATGTATTTTATATTTAGTATAAAAGCATTACCGTAAACGTTAAATAAAATGTTTATTTCTTATAGCAAGCTGAAGCAGGGCCGTGTTTTAAATATACTGAACAAAACTTATATAGTCCAATTTTCCTTCACCTCTTAATGTTAATTTAATAATAATTTGTAAAGATTGTGTTTTTCTCTACGACAATTAAAATTTTCTGGTTTTATTAAAATATTTGTCTCGTTTATAGGTAGGAGGCGTAGCTTGGTAAGTATGAAATTTCAAGCACAGTTTATTAACAAACATCTTACGGATTGTAATTTACATAAGGTAGAAGTATTTGTAAGTTATTAATGGACAAGAAATGCCCATGGAATGGAAGCAATCATACGTAACATCAATCTATAAGAAAGGAAACCGGAAAAAATGCGAAAATTATAGATGTAGAAGTGTGATAGCAACGATGGGAAGGATATATGGAAAAGTAATACGCAATAAGATAGAAAACCAGATACAAGGAAGAATTAGCGAGGAACAGGCGGGGTTTACAGCAGGAAGATCAACCATTGACCACATTTACACAATACAACAATTAGAAGAGAAGAAGAAAGCAAAAAACAGACCAATACACATGGCATTCATTAATTTACGAAAAGCATATGAAACCGTACCACGAAAAGTACTGTGGAAGGCCATGTCAAAAATCGAAATACTCCAAAAACTGATCAAAGCAGTAAAAAAATGTATAATAACAACAGAACAGCGGTTAAAATTGGAAAGAAACTTACGAACAACTTTGAGACAACAAAAGGACTGTTGCAAGGATGCTCCACGTCACCCACACCATTTAAAATATTTATAGAACACGCGCTAGGTAACTGGAAAAGGAAATGCAAAGGGATGGGAGTACCGGTCAGAGACAAACATATTTACACATTAAGTTTCGCAGACGACCAAGTAGTGATAGCATAAGATGAGGAAGATCTGACTTACATGGTGCGAAAACTCAAAGAAGAGTATACCAAAGTCGGATTAGAAATTAACTTTGGGAAAACACAATACCTAGCGACAGTAGAAGAAAATATAAAAGATCTAGAAATAGAAGAAAACTTAGAAATTAAAAGAACAGGCAAATGTAAGTACTTAGGGTTTACAGTGACAAAAGAGGCAACGACAGAGGAAGAAATTAATAGCAGACTGGCGCTAACTAGAACATGTATAAGGCAACTTAACTCAATCTTATGGGACAGAGATATAACTAAGAACACCAAATACCGGATATACAGTACAATGGTACAGAGTATAATGACGTACGGGGCAGAAGTATGGGTTACCAACAAGAAAAACAAGGGAAATGGAGTTTTGGAGGAGATGCTGCAGGTTAACCAGAATGGATAGAGTATCGAACGAGGAGATGCGGAGAAGAATGGGAAGGGAAAAAGATGCCGACACATATATAGAAAAAAAATGGTTGTTATGGTACGGACACGTTAGAAGGGCGGAGAACATAGATGGATAAAAAAGATGACAGAATGGAGTTGTATGGGAAGACGAAAAAGAGGAAGGCCAAGGAGATCATGGCGCAACGAAGTAGATGAAGCAATGGAAAATCGAAGGCTTCAAGAGGGGGAATGGAACAACAGAGAAGAGTGGAGAGGAAGGTTGAGAGAAGGAAGACAGTGACAACTGTACAAATCCTTTATATATAGAAGTATTTGTAGTTTGCGCAGGTACATTTGTCTCAATTTGGTATACATACCAACTCACAAAAGGTTTTACTAGTACATTTTCAATAATTCTTAAATTTAAGACGTTGATCTGAGTACTGCTGTACACATTTTTTCAATTGATTCATGTCATCATCATCTGACATGGAGCTGACTCGAGAGTCGATCCTGGATACGCCAGGCCCACCCCATGCCAGCAGGTGGGTAGGAATTTTCGGGATAGGGCGGGGGTAACAAAAAATTTGTTTGGGTATAATGTGTTTCGACTTAATCTCAGAGATTTAATAAGTAAATCACAAAAACAATTATAGATCGACGATTTATTAACCAAAAAAGTTACACTAGAGTCTCGATAATCCGGACCCCGCTAGTCCGGACATCCAGTTAATCCAGACTTAAAAAAAACAAAACGTCGTAAAATTTAAAAACTACTGTACTTTAAACTGTATTTATGTTCCGTTTTCACATCTTGTAAACTAACTAGGGCTACTATACTATAATTAACAGTCATATACTGTAGTTTTCTTTGGTACCATACAATCAATAAACTTTGAATTTCAATAAATAAAATGTTTTGGTTTTTAGATATTCGGAAAGCTCACCGACGGAAAATTCACCGACTGGAAAATTCACCGACTGGTATATTTGTCGCATGTAAAATTCACCGACTCGCAATTCGTCGAAAGGAAAATTCACCGATTCTACAATTGAATTTTCCTACCGACGAATTGCGAGTCGGTGAATTTTCCAGTCGGTGATCTTTGCGTCGATGAATTGCAGTCGATGAACTTTCCTAGAACCGTTTTTTTATCTTAAACCAATTCGTAGGTTAAAAAAAGTAGGCCTACGTTGCAGTATTGAGACTGAAAATGTCATTTTTATGATAAAAACATGGATTTTAATAGTTTTACCCATGTAAAACTTGTTTTACAGACATTTTAAAGCTGATTCCGTTTAATACGGACTTCCGGTGATCCGGACGGGGTCCGGTCCCATCAAGTCCGGATTAGCGAGGCTCTACTGTAAATGTCATTTTTTATGGTGCTTAATTTTTGTTATTAATAAATCTGTGTAGAAAACCAAGATTTCGATGTGTCTATACCAGGGGTTCCCATACTTTTAAAGTTTTGACCACATAAATAAGAATCAAACAATAAAATCAGTTCGTGATTCAGAGATTCAATACATCCAAAATAGTGCTTTTATATTCAAGGAACAAAACATTTTAATACATATTTTTAATTATATTCGTAAATGTAACTGAAAAATGACAGCTTCAAAATATTTGACAGTCAATCCACAATATCTGTATTAAAAAAGAATACATAAAATATACACATAAAGGAAAAACAAGAAATGGAAAAATGGAAACTATTAGAATCAATAACCAAAAGCATATGCACAAAATTTTAGAAAAGTATTGAAGAAAATTTAAGTCAGAAATTATAGGTAGGTAACCAAAAAGTTGAAAGGCAGATTTATAAGTTGAAATGCATTAGGAAAGTCAATTTACAACACAAAAATCACATATTACATCACGTATTACAAAATGACACAAACTGTAATTTAAATGCGACGCTACTGTCATGAAAACATTGGTACATAACCTTAAAGTTTATGTAATTTGTATTCTATTGCTAGGCAAGTTGACTTACAAGACACGTTACACGTAAAAATAATAAACCTTATTCTTATTCAAACTTTGACGTGATGATTAAAGAAAAAAAAAGGTATGCAAGAATTTTCAACGTATTGTATTAAAAACACAGTAAAAACATACAACAGAGTGCTGTATAATAAATCCGCATTAAATGACCTAAAGTTTAAAGTTTGTACAAATCCATTGGTCATTGTGTACAAAATATTTAAAATATAGTATTATTTAAAATATTTTGTGTATCACAAAGAGTAACGTAATATACCACCAGTGGTATATGTACCTACTATAGTTTGGGAATCCCAAGTCTCTACTGAGGAAACTGGAAGATATCGGTAGTACAGTAAGGGTAGAACTAAGGAGTGTCTGCCTCTCTATAGAGTCATCCTATATAAAATCATTATTTGTCATTTAGATGGAAATCCGTAGCCGTAACCATAAAATCGCAAATTAAAAGATGATAGATTTCTATTTTAAATAAAAAAGATTATCGCAAACATAATAAACACATTGTATTTCCTTTAACGGGTTAACAAAGGACCATGTTAGAAATATTCTGAACAGCACGACATTCTATCTTTCCTTCATCTTTTAACGTTATAATTCAATAATAATTTATTAATAGTATGTTTTTTCCATAACAATTTTATTGTTTTAATAACTTGTCATTTGTATACAACTATTATTGGAATGAGTTTTGTTTCAATCATAACTAACCGCAGTAGAACACGTTTAAGACGAACTCGGATGTAATCGAATCTCGGATATGACGAGCTATTACGGAATAAACGTTTGGTATTGCATTGTTTACTGTATGGTATTTCCCACTTACAGCGATTTCTCATCCCGGATATAACATGGCAAAATTAAAATATATTTCTCATTTATAGGTAGATGGAGTGGCTCAGAAAATATATACTCTGCAGCAAACTTTATCCAAAGCCGCTCTGCCACTAAATTATTCTGAAGCTAATCATATTCTAACTAACCCATCTTAAACTTAACGTCAACCTAATTTAACTTAAAGTAGCCTAAATTTAACCTTCACTTATTCTAAAGTTACCCTAACGTAACCTAATCTGGAACGACTGCATGATGTGCATAACTTAGCATTTTCATAATGTGGATAAATTTTATTTAAAAGTTTGATTGTAATCTAGTATAGGCATGTTTCATACAAATTTGATTTTAAAAAATTGGGCAAGTTACATACTAAATGAAGGTATATATCAAGTATTTGCTAGTTATAATCATCAAACAAATATCCAGGAAATGTTTTGTAGAATTAAAATCACTAAATTAATTTCAAGCTAACCTTAAATCTAACTTCAACCGAATCTAACTTAAACTTACCGTTAACCTAGTTTTACAAAAAGGTAACCAAAACTTAACATACACTTATTCTAGTTACCCTAATGTAACCTAATCTAGAACGACTGCATGATGTGCTTAACTTGGCATTTTCATAATGTGGATAAGTTTTATTTAAAAGTTTGATTGTAATCTAGTATAGGCACGTTTCATACAAATTTGATTTTAAAAAATTTGGCAAGTTACATACTAAATGAAGGTATATATCAAGTATTTGCTAGTTATAATCGTCAAACAAATATCCAGGAAATGTTTTGTAGAATTAAAATTACTAAATTAATCTCAAGCTAACCTTAAGTCTAACTTCAACCTAATCTAACTTAAACTTACCGTTAAACTAGTTTTACAAAAAGGCAACCAAAACTTAACATACACTTATTCCAAAGTTACCATAACGTAACCTAATCTGGAACGACTGCATGATGTGCATAACCGAACATTTTCATACTGTGGATAAGTTTTATTTAAAAATTTGATTAAGTTTAATTGATTAATCTAGTAAATGAATGTTTCATATAAATGTGATTAAAAAAATTTGTGTAAGTTATATACTAAATGAAAGCACATATCAAGTATTTGCTCGTTATATCCGTTAAACATGCAGAAAAATTAATTACCGAATTAAAACCACTAAATTAATCTAAAGCTAACCTTAATCTAAGCTAAACTAACCAAATGAAAAGATAACCTAAATTTAACCTACACTTATTCTAAAGTTAACCTAACGTAACCTAATCTGGAATAACTCCCTGAAGTGCATAACCCAGCATTCTCATAATGTGGTTAAGTTTTATATGAAGGTTTGGTTGTAATCTAGTATTTCAATTTCACAAACTGTAATTAAATTTTGGTTTTTATATTTGTAATACTATTAACACTGTAAGCAAATTATTGAGCCAGCGCGCTTGTGTCATCTATCACTTTTTACAAGTACTTGTTGCTGTCAACCTTGCAAAAATATAAAACTATGCATTAAATTACCTTATAAAATATGAGTACTTATAAGGTCGCCTAATATAATATTACATATGTGATTTTTATTATTTAATTATTTCTGGTTTTTGGGAAAAAATAAAAACAATCACTAACCAGGACCTTTTTCTTATTTTATTATTTTATGACATTACTGTGTTTGTAATAATGGTCACACAGGGACGCTTTGTTTCGCTTTAAAACGGGGACAAGCACTGCAAGAAAATGATTATCCTCCACGGCTCAACTTTTACACTTGGTTACTCCAAATATCGCCTGCTGATCCACATTTCCTGCCGTCTGTGTTATTTACTGATCAAGCTGAATTCACCAGAGATGGCGTTGTTAATTTACATAACACCTGCCATTGGGCTGACCAAAATCTGTATGCTTTTCAATTGCGACACCAACGACAATTTAGTGTTAATGTATGGGCAAGAATGATCGACGACAATTTAATTTGATCTTTTTTTCTTGAAACAAGGTTAACAGGTGACTTGTATGTACATTTTTAAGAAATTAATGCAAGACGTCGGACTTGACTTTATTCAACGCATGTGAACATTTTAGCCGAGTAGCCAGAAACTTTTTAGATGGACAATTCTCTAATCCGTGGATAGGTCGTGCGGGACCTGTAGGCTGGCCTGCCCGATCCGCAGATCTAAATCAATTGGACTTCTACTTGAAATCTATTGTTTTATTCCACACCTATTGCCGATATAAAAATACTTCGTCGACGCATGAAAGCTACCAGCAAATCCAGCAAACAAATGGTATTTTTCAAAGAACACGGCATTCTATAATGCGGCGACTGCAAGCATGCATTCCGGCAGAAGGTGAGCACTTCCTGTAATGATGGTGGAGTACAGAAAAGGTTACATTTTGTTGGGTGACCAATCGTCCTCCTTTAGGGAGGACAGTTCTTCTTTTGTAAGTTCTGTCCTCCCTCGAAAAGTGTCCTCCTACATGTCCTCCTTTTTGATATTTGAATACTAATCTGTAACTCAATATTCAGCCATTTCAAAAATGAACATATTCCATTCATAAATTTATTTATTCGTGTTCAATTTACGTTGTGCTGCCCTGGAGCTAAAGCAATTGAAAGAGTTTTTTCAATTGCTAATGATTTTTGGACAATTTCTTGTCCTCATATTTGCAATACATTGCTAGAAGATTAAAAAAAATTAAAATTAAAATTGCGTATGGGAAATCATTGCCGAGAGACCCAGGGGGACCTACGGTTTTAGGTACTCTCCGAGGCACCGCGGGTTGCAGCGTTAGAGCGAAGATTTCAGTCACCCATCCAAGCAGGCACCGCGCGGATCATTCCTTAATTTTGAATACTGTTTGACCAGTACTCGCTCTTGTCCGCCACGCTGCTTCCAAGAAGCTTGTCAGAAGACGATACATTGACAAAAAATATTCATTCACTGGAAAAGTACTCTATTAAATAATAATAAATAGGCATGTAAGCATAATTACAATATAAAATGTTACAAATGTTTTTATTATGCATTTATCATATTATAGTGTATTATTATTATTATTGCAATGAATAAAATGTTTCTTTTATTTAAGACTTTTTTTTCTTCAATTTATTTGTGTCCTCCTTTTCGTTGCAAATAAATTGGTCATCTTAGTTACTATCAACTATTTTCTTTGGTATGATTTCGCTGGCGAAACAGGTTCCACATGTTATGGTACCCCTGTACTTGTCAATAAATAAACAGCTCAATTTACATTTTAAAAGCTAGTGTTTATAACGCTATTAGCAAATGTTTGCGTGATTGCATACTTTCACTATATATAATCCTTGAATAATATAGACATAATAAAAATGTGCCTGAATATTAATGACACACACGCGCGGTCTCAGTAATTTGCCCATAATTCTTACTACTATTTTATAATGTAAGGGTTATTCAAAAAATGGTTTGCCATACTCATTCAACGTCATACTGGGCGGTCAAATAACCACCAAACTATGAAAAATGCAAACCTGATGGCTACAGGAATAATTTGCTGTAGAATAAACATGGGCGGCGGTTTAAATTATTACTTCAATTAAATTATTCAACTTTCCAGAATTTATGGCCCAAAGATTTGTTGACTGCCAATATTTCAGTAGCACTATATATTTTATAATTGGTTAACGAAGGTTCTGGTTGTCAGATATTTTTTAAGTAAAAGTACTTATACAGTGCGATCATTTTATCTTGTAACAAGTAGGTAGGTTGCACCTCTCACATGTACATGAAATGTATATTTACCTTTTTTTTCTCTCTGTCTCTCTCATTCATTCATACTACCGCCCCCCCCCTCCGAACCGTTTTCGCATTACTTCAGGGGGGTGCGGGCGTCCCATACACAATAACCATTCATGCAGCATGCACCCAAAACTTAACTAACCGAAATGCGGTCGCCCCAGCTGAAATTCGAAACCACAGCGGAACGACTACAATTGGGGGTGGCCTCGAGTGGCAACGCGTTGCCGCGCTAGACCATCGAGGCCCCTAAGTTTTCTTTTTAGCTATAAAACATATTTTTTACAATAAAGGTCCTTTGGACAGGCAAATGTCAATTAGTGTTTTGTCAGAAACTGCTGTTGATTTGTACAGATTCTTGTGGTCCCTAATAACAATCAGTTTCAATATATTCTAATAGCGAGAAAACGGATAGGTATAATGTTGATTTTGGGAGAATGCAGAGGGGCGGCGGACTTAGTAGTACGACGATATTTACAAAGATACCTGGAGAGACCCCTTCCATCACATGATACCTTTAGGCGTTTGGAAAGAAATTCGATAGTTTTCCAAACCAAAGGTAAGACCACGATATGGCACAATTGTAGAAACTGAATCTCATCGAACAAGTAGTTGGTAATTCCCATATAAGCCAACGAGCAGTTGCAAGAACTAGAGGCTTTAGCCAAAGTTCAGCATGTAACATTTTAAAAACCAAGCGGTTTAATTCTTACCAGGGCGCATTAGTGCAACGCCTTATTGAAGATGATTACCCACACCGAGTGAATTTCTACCAACTTTTAAGAAACGAAGTTACTACTGATCCGCTGATTTTAAGAAATATTCTATTTTCTAACGAAGCGAAGTTAGTAACAGTGGGTGTGTAAATAGGCACAATTGCCATTTCTATTCACAAGATAACCCATATTGGATTCGACAAGCACACTTTCCAAGATTTTTTTATTGTAAATGTGTGTTGTGGTATCGTTAATAACTTTATCGTTGCTCCCCACTTCCTTGGGAGCAGTTTAAACGGGGAAATGTATTTAAATTTGTTAGAAAATGATACAGACAGAATTTCTGAAACTATTAGATGAGGATAACGTGAAATGGTTAACATCTTTGATCAATCGTGTTTATGACTGTGGAAATATACCAAAGGAATGGCTTAAATCAGAATTCATTATATTGCCCAAAAAATCGGGTGCTAAAAAGTGCAGTGAGTACAGAAAACTGAGCCTCATGAGCCATCTTCTAAAAGAGTTCCTTAAAATAATCCCCAAAAGAATATATAAAACCTGCGAAGAATAAGTATCGCCAACACTGTTTGGGTTCAGAAATGCAGTCGGAACACGGGAAGCCCTATTCAGCATCTAAGTTCTATTTCAATGATATAGGTATGTGAACTGTGATGTCTATTCTTGTTTTATAGATTACCAGTAGGCTTTCGACAGAGTTCAACACCAAAAGATGACAGATATTTTAAATAACATCCGACTAGATAATAAAGATCTAAGATTCATAATAAACTTATATTGGAGTCAGACTGCAGCAATGAAAGTAGAAGAAGGGAACATAGAAGTCATAAAGATCCTAAGGGGAGTGAGGCAGGGATGTATATTGTCCCCACTGTTGTTCAACATATACTCGGAATATATCTTCAGAGAAGCCCTAGAAAATACAGAGATAGGAATTCTTTTAAATGGAGAAAGACTAAACAATATCAGATATGCAGACGACACGGTTATTTTTGCCGACAGCCTAGAGAATTTACAAATACTAATGAATAGAGTGACAGAGAGGAGTAAGAGACAACGACTTGAGATCAATATCACTAAAACAAAACTAATGATCATTAGTAAAAACAATATCCCCAGATGGCATTTTATAATAAATCAAAAACCTATTGAACGAGTGAAAAAGTATACATACCTCGGTACCACCGTCAATGACCAATGGTATCATTCACAAGAGGTAAAGATCCGTATTGAAAAGGCTAGAGATGTGTTCAATAAAATGAGCGCTATTTTCAGAAGCCACGGTTTGACAATAACCTCAAAGATAAAATTATTGCACTGATACGTATTCTCTGTTCTTTTATAAGGGGCATAGTCGTGGACCTTGACAAACGCAATAAAAAAAAGACTGGAAGCATTCGAATTATGGCTCTACCGTAAGATACTGAGAGTGTCATGGATAGAGCGGGTCACAAATGACGAAATTCTACAAAGAATGGAAAAAGATAAGAGATATATTGACTACAATAAAGACAAGAAAGCTCTAGTACTTCGGGCATATTATGAGGAATGGAAGCAGGTTCCAACTATTACAGGTTATAATTCAAGGGAAAGTGCAAGGAAAAGAGGGGTTGGAAGAAGAAGAATATCGTGGCTCAAGAATCTGAGGATCGGGTTCTCTATGACTACAACACAGGTACTCAAAGCAGGGGCCAATAAAGTAATCATAGCCAAGATGGTGTCGAAATCCGGAACGGATAGGAACTACAAGAAGAAGAAGAAGAGAATGATTGCCTCAACTTTTAGAAGACATTTCTCTTTATTTGAGACAGCGTATGTGGTTTCAAGATGGCGGAGCACATGCCCACTCCCATAAAATTGTAAGAAACTATCAAGATTAAGCTTTCCGTAACAGATGAATTGCAAGAGGTGCAATTCATTGGTCTCCACGTAGTCCGGACTCCACTCTGTTAGAAACTCAGGCAGATTTACATGAAATAATTATTGATTCATGTAGGTCAATCACATGTCAACTTGTGTTAGAAATTCTCTTTTGCGGTGGATTGACTTATGTGGACAGCAAGGTGAACGGCAGTTTAAACATTTATTACGTCATTAATGAGTGTTCTTCTTTCTGTTTTTATTTAATTTATTTTTCTTGTCGATTTTATTGTTACGTCGACATATTTTTATGCTATCATGACTTTCTCTGTGTTTATTTTGTTTAAATTATAAGAAATGAATATTGTAAATGTACCTATTGCAAAACTTCATCTTATTTATTAGTAAATAGTTTCATAGTAGTTTCTTAGTATAACTAAAGTAACTATAAAGTACCTATGGAATACAAACAAGCTGTAATGCGTTGAGCCTACCTACATGTTACAAGATGAAGTAAGCACCCTGTACAATTGCAAATGTAAGGTAAAACTGCCGTATTTGATTAAAAAACGTCATAAAGAATTTCAGTTTTTCTTTAAAGCTGCTTTATATTATGCCAATCGTTATTTTTGTAAAAATTGAATTATTCTACAATTTAGATTTAAATTGAAAGCTTGCTTATATAATTCAGGTAAAAGAAATTCAAAAACATTCACTTCAAAAGAGTTTTAAAATCGTAATTCAAAATGTGAATCTGTAAATAATACACCTACGCCTTCATCCGGAAAAATTTCTAAAGTTAATTTGAATTTATCTAAATATTTCTAAAAACAAATTTAGATAAATCCTAGATGACCTTTTACATACTCTACCAACATGAAAATAATATAAATAAAGCGAAAAATTAAAAAATACATATAATCTTTTACATCATACAATAAGAAACTTCGTAGTAATTTACATTTTCAATTTTTAAATATACTATTAATGTTGTTAATCAAAGCATATTATTATTATTTTTTATATGTCCTACGCTAACTTGTAGATGATACATTTTAAATGTTAAATTTCGTATGATTCTCTATAAGTTCATGTGTGCAATGATTAGATTAAACTATTTCTAGTCATCCAAAAATATTGATAACATTTTATAAACCTTTTATCATGCGAATGCCATTGTTGTTAATAATACTTAATTACTAACAAGTTCCGTAACCAATGTAAGTGTTCTTATCCGGTTACTTTATTAATAATACCTTCAGCACGAAGCTCAATAATTTGAGGTGCGTACCGATATAGACTTTATCAAAGTGTATGACACGTCTGCTAAATTCACGAAATGGTTGTCCATTTGATTACCTATCCACTTCATAGATGGTATAATTTGAATTTCTTTATACATTTGCTGATGATTTGAACCTAATCTAACATACTCGTAATCTAGAACGATTTCAGGGAATATGTTAAGTTTTAGCCGTTTCATTAAATGGCCACTTGCAGCATGTGGATGTGATATGTGCATACCTATGTATAATTTCATAACACAACATTCTCATAAAATTAAGGGCCAGCGTACGGTTTTTGTTATGTTTAGAGGTTATGTTACAAACACTTCATGTGTTTACCGACGGTATATGTAAATTCAGTATAATATTCAAGCGTGAAACTGAGTAACCGAGAACGTTTTGAAACATCATTAGCACAATTTTCCTAAATGCCTTTGTTACCTGCGAAATTTAGCGTTTCTTATTGTTGTTGATCTATTTCTATTTTGATTCGTGTTCGAATTTTTTGTGAATTTATCTATAAAGCCCAAGTGCAAAAAAGTATTTCGTGAAAATGTTCAAAACTACTGGCCACCTAATTAATGGAAGGGATTGTTCATACTTGTTTAGCGTTTGTCGCACTAAATAAATATACACCGGGCGTGTAATAAAAGATTTAATGATAAATGAATATAACAACAGCAACACAAAATTATAATAACGAAATATGCACAACTTGAATTGGAACTAGAATACCGTCGACCTCTCTGTAGTAGTGTCGGTGGAAGAGTGACGGTCTTGGTATTGTTGGGATGCATTTCTAAACCCTTCTTGCATTCCCAGCGGACGTTACATCATCTTGGAGAAAGCTGATTCCATTGTTCCTACCACTGGCAAAACCGGTTTGTTATAGTAACGGATTCCGTGGGTCCGAGGAATTGATACACACGGTGAAATTCTTTGAACTTACCGTTACACTTACAATTTAATTAAAGATTTTTAAAAAGTATTCGCCAACAGAAATCAATGAGTGCATCATTATATCGTAATTGTAATATACTAAACCATTTTCTCAGTTCTCTTTTTAAACGTAAATGTTACTATTCCAGTAAGCATTCTACCATTTGATCTGTTTTGATTTAAGTTGTAAAAGTGTATTTTATCATTTTTTTCTTCCCGATGAATGTAAAATAGGCTGTATTTTACATATTTACGTACTCATCAAATTAGATTTAGTATAATTTTCATAAGATTATGGTGAAAAATGTTTGTACAGTACTTTTTCCGTCTTATATTTAACTTCTACCGGTCGGTAATGAAGAACGCGCTTTATCAGCTATTATCAGGGATACAGACCGCTTTAATTTGCTTTTCTTTAACAACGTAGACGTCAATTATGGCTTGGGTATGATTCTCCAGCATTACCACGGCGGTTAATAAAATCTTGTGCTGCAACCCATCACACATTCCTCATTCCGGTTTGCAACCGCGAGGTTTTAATGCCAAAAACCTCTATAGAGAGCGTCATGGTGAGAGTGTAGTACAGGCTCTTATAAAAACCCGTGCTGGAAAACTTTTTCTTCAAATTGCTTCGAGATACCAAGCACCTAATCCACCCTTTGTTGTACAAATTGCTTATTGGTGATAACTACCATTTATAAGTTAACTGGACATCTTTTGCCTGGATCTACTTCATTTAAGCAAACCTACACTGTCAGACGCTTACGTTTGGCAACGTTTTACAGTCAAATATCATAGGGTTTGCATAGTCCACAAGAACATGTACTATAGTCTCACCGTGAAACGCTCTGTTGAATTTCTGTCGTTCGGTTTCAATATTAAACAGTTAATCTCCCGCGTTTCTACCCTCGCGCTTAGAGAAGTCGTGGCAGAGAAGTGATCTGTACTCAGATGTGGGACGAAGGGGCTCTTAACGAATAAGCATCTTAGTAGAGGCACACAGCGAGCAAGAGACTATTGGAAAAATCATTCACCGAAACAAAATTGGGTTCTCTATGTGGCAATCCTTTTACTTTTTTCTTCATATTGATTCTTATGTACATCTGCATATTAAAACAATACACAGCCTGTGCATTCAACTTTTAATTTTATTAAATTCTTCAACGCCTGGGATATTTTCGAAATATTTCTCATAGATGATTTTCATTTAACTTGACATGTAGTGATAGAGACCACGACGACTACAAAACTGCTCTTTCACATTTTCAAAACTAGTCTCTGAAACCTTATAACGATTTTTGAAAAATAATCTATGATTATCTTAGAATACAGAAGAATCTACATCATGAGATATTTGTGAAATACTATTATTTTATGACAAGCAAAAAACACCCCCAGCCAGCGCCTTGTGCAGTAATCTTTCTTCTTCTTGTAATAGGACCGTGTTCTGTATATTCCAACTGATTAGCCTCTATCAGTTCGATCGTCACTAATCTTGGGATGCGGACCTCCATCATTCTCTCCATCTTTTGAGTGGTCTTCCAACTATCCGTTTTGTATTGCGGTTTTGGGTCTTTCCCCTTTTCAATAGTTGATATTCTCCAATTCTGTCCACATCATCTATCGACGTCTAGCTCTCACCCACCTAACGATGTCTTGCGTTTCACATTTTCTCGGATTTCTTCACTCATACTCTCTAATAGTAAGTCTATTATTGTCATCGACTAACGAGAGTGCATGAGGGGGCTGAAGTATGGGAATTTCATTTCTTAGGAGAAAACGTAATCGTAAGCAGTCTTCTTTGGAAACATTTATTACAGTCTGGCTTATTTCCTAGCTTCGATATGCAGCTTCAAAAGCCAAAACAGGACGATGTTAAATAAAAATGAATCGTAATAAATAACCTACATTTTTCAGTTATTTCTGACTTGTTAAAACCTTTGTTTATAATGATCTAAATCTTAAATTAATTACCAGGTGTAATTACTTGACAATGCCAAGATATATCACTATCAGCTATAGGAACACGTCTGGAAGCTCCATAAAGTAGTCTAAACATAAATACCATCCGAACTGGTCATGGTAGATCTGCTAGTGCTTTACATAAGTGGGGGTTCACCGACGATCTAAGATGCGAATGCGGACAAGAAACGTAAACAATGCAGCACATTATCTCAGAGTGCCCAATATACAGCTTTAACGGCACCCCGGAGGACATAAATACACTAACAACAGCAGCCATGGAGTGGTTGCAAGGACTGCAATTAAATATATAATATACCTATATCAGGTAATCAATATTATTGTTATCATACCATCATCTTATTAAATTGAATTGTAATTATAATGTACCTTCCTTCTCATACGAAATATATATATATATATATATATAAAACATAAATACCAGCTGAATTGGTCGATCTGTATTTTGCAAGAAAGTGAATTATACAATCAATCAAATTCAATCGTGCTGTTGTTATCACTTTTGCATTATTTCGTACTATAATTTAGTCCAGCATATTCTCAAAACCAAAGGGCGGGGATGGCTCAGTGGTAGAGGGCCAAGGTTTGGATGTAATAGTCCAAACGCTTCCCGGTTCGAATCTGCCCAAGGTCGGAATTTTTTCTAATTCGCTGGGGGATCGGTACTGGGTCCCGGTCTCCATTTGCCATTGGGGATCAAATTAATGGCACTCCTCGAATTACGGTCGCATTAGAGGAGTATCAAGACCATAAACAAAAACATTCAGACACAACAGGCAAGCCAAGCATGGTTTCGCACCAACACGGTAACCCGCAGAGGCGGGCCCTGTTGTGCATAGCACAAACTAGCTTAGCCTTGCCCCACATCGCCTCGACACTGCGCAAGCGGTACAAACGAGGATCACGATAATGATAATAATAATAATAATCTTCTTACAGCATGCACTTTATAGGAAGCGAAATAACGAAATTTATTAATTTTTAAATCAGTACGTAAAAGACGATTTAATAACAACAAATTTCCGCCTGTATACACTGGTATACACATGTTAGTTGATTTGAACTTTATAATTAAATAATAATTAGATCTTCACGTTTCATTTGCGAAACAGGTCGATTCCGAATCGCTTAAAATGTAATCCTATGTATACGTCAAAGTGTATCACATATACCACATAACCTCGAAATGTGATTGTTGTTGTTGTTGTCATTTATAAGTGACATTACGACTGTCAATTGTAACATATGGGCTAAGCCCATAGAAATAACACTTCTATGGCTAAGCCCATACCTTGATAAAAATTTTAAAGCCTGCTAGTTTTTTTTTTAATGAACATACTGTATATAAATATATACTTGCAGGTATTGTGGATAATTCAGTTGCATTTTCTTGTCCTTAACAGTGGCACAATGCCATACGAAAAGAAACCGTTCAAATTATCGGATGAAAATCGATATGAAATAATTCTTCATAATAAACAAGGCGCTTCCAGTCGTGAAATAGCTATGCAAATGCAGTGCAATCAATCCACAGGTATTAGAGTGGTCAAAAAATACTCCGAGACGGGAAAAATGAAAGAAAAACCCCGCAGTGGCCTTAAAAAAAATCACTGAGAGACGACAGTGTATGCGGAGGACAAGCCTGGCAGACAGAAGTCTCAATTCGACAGATTTAACCAAAATATGCTCCGAAGCTACTGGTGTAAATACGAGCCCCGGCCCATAATACTTCGGACAAGCCTAAAAAATATACTTCTGTTTAACACATATTTAAAAATTATGGATACTACCTTCAACTACAAAATAATTACCTTTATTATCGAAAATTGTATGTTTTTAGAAGTTCATTAATGCTAAATAATACACGATGTTGAAAATAATAAAAAGATATTATTGTAGAACTTAAATTACGATTGGTTCATAAAAGATCGGACACTTGAAAAACGGTTCATAATAGTTCGGACACTAGATAGATAAAATCATAGTTGCCGAGCTATGACGCCATGCTCTTGTCAGAACAAAATCTAATCAGGAACAAAATACATTGCAAATGTCAATTGTGTTAGTCGTTTTAACAAAGATGGCTCGTAAATCTTTAAGCAAAGATTTACGCTTATCTATCATTAAATCATATAGTAAAGGGGCTTCTGTGCGACAAATAGCTAATTCTCATAGCATTCCACGATCGACAATTCACGATATTATCAAATTGTATAAAAAAACGAACAATGTTACTGAAAAGAAAAAAACTGGTCGCCCACCTACTATTTCTGATAATAATATAATAATAATATCGTTTATTCAATCTATAATCATACATGTCAAAAAAAAAATGTTCTTACAATAATCAATTTATTATGAATGAGTCTTGTAGGAAACTTCTTTCCTGTAGAATAAACCGTGAAAACTCGTAAAAAGCATAGCTTGTGCACGAGCCTGTCTGCCTCTACGTTATTGGTAACTCTGTGTTAACATTATTTTGGTACAAATGAAAAACATAGGTACCCTCTTAACTATCTTACAGTTCTAATTTCATCCCTAACTAATTAGTAATAATATTGTAACAAATAAGGTATTTGCTTAAATTAATAGGCTGTATGTATTGCACTAAAAGTAAAAGAATTGTTTATGTTACTTATCTACATGTAAACATTGTTTATGTCGATGAGGGAATGCAGAAATTCCCTGTTTTGTTTGATTAACCAATTCTTAATTTTGCATTTGAATGAGGCTGGTGTTTTTATTTTCCTCAGTTCCTGCGGCAGCATATTTATTAGCCGTGAGCCTTGGTACTCCAAAGATTTTTGACCTACAGTTTTGTTTACTCTCTTTATTATATATTTATTGCTCTCTTTGTTCCTCGTTGCATATTTGTGGTTTATATTTTCTAATGTGTTAATTCGTTTGTGTTGATATATTAGTACTGCCTTTAGATATAAACCTCTCGGATCTAATATTTCTGCTTCTTTGTACAATGGTTCGGTTGGATAATTATATTGTCTTTTATACATGATTTTCATAAACCTTTTCTGGAGGATTTCTATTCGCTTGTATCTTGTAGTGGCTACCGTTCGGCGTTCCCCATGCTGCTATTCCATATTGAATGACTGATTCTACTAGCGGTAGTATATGTGTTTTAAGTTCTTTAAGTTGAGGAATTGACTTATTATCTTAAATTTATATAGGACAGCTCTAAGTTGTTTTTCTAGTTTTTTATTTGTTCGTTCCAATGTAGGTGTTCATCTATGTTTATTCCCAAATATCTCATTGAACTTACCGATTCTATTTCCGCTGTTGTCGTATTTTGTTTTTTAAGTGTTAATTTCTTAAAGTCAGGCTTTGTTCTTCTTGTACACGTGAATGCAACATATTTCGTTTTCTTGTAGTTTATTGTGAGTAATTTGTGATCAAACCAGTTGCTGATTTTTGTTATGTCACGTTCAGCTTTTTCTTTTAGGTTGGTCCATGTATGGTCTGTGTAAAAAATTGCCGTATCATCGGCATAGGATATTATTTTTCCTTCTGTAGCTAAAGAGAACAGCCCGTTTACGTATAGCGTAAATAAAATGGGACCCAATACTGTACCTTGAGGTACTCCACATTCTACTTCCGTTTTATTACTTAAGCTATTACCTATTTTTACATACTGTGGCCGGCCTTGCAAGTAGCTTTCCATGAGCTTATATGGTGTTCCTCTTATGCCCAGCTTATCTAATGTGTTTAATAGTTGTGAGTGGTTGACGGTGTCGAAAGCTTTTGCTAGGTCTAAAAAGATTACTAACGCCGGTTTGCTGTTGTCTAGTGCTCCCTGTATGGCTTCTTTTAACACTATTATTGCATCTTGCGTCGACTTGCCTTCTTGAAATCCAAATTGCGCCTGGTCTATTACGTCATGTTTTTTTAGGTATTGTGTTAATCTTTGCTTAATCACTTTTTCGAATATTTTTGCTATGTTTGAAATCAGCGAGATGGGTCGGTAATTTTCTGGGAGACTCTTTTCGCCATTTTTGTATAATGGTTTGATAATGGCTGTTTTAAATGCTACTGGACATGTTCCTTTTGTGATAATTTTATTTATTAAGTTTGATAAAGGTTCAGCTATGACGTCTGAAATTCTCTTCAGAACTTTTGTTGTAATTTCATCTTTCCCAGGTGCTGTATTTTCTTTCAATTCTCTTATGTATTTTTCTATTTCAGTTTTGGAGGTTGGTGCAAGGAATATTGATTGTGGGAGGTGATGTATTCCTTCTGGTATGTAGCCTGGTGTTGGCTTTATTTGACTCGCCAGATTTTTGCCTAGCTTTGTTTAAAATGTGTTAAATACGTTTGCTATTTCTTTTTCGCCTGTTAACTTGTCTCCCCTATCATTCCGTATTTCTTTTATATGCTGATAGAAGAAGCCTAAGAAGAATTATAAAAGTTATTCGGCGTGCAAATACACGCGAAATCACTGTTTTGTGGAGAGATGCAATTAAAAAACAAATATCTGTGACGACAACTAAACGGCAAATTAAAAAAATTGGTTATAGGTTCTATAAGGTACTATACTAATTAGTTGATTTGAAATTTTCTAATATTTAACTTTCTGTTTTTTCAAATAGGCCAAAGAAAAACCTTTACTAACTAAATTACAAATGCGAAACCGGTTGAAATGGGTAAGAATCTATAGATTTTGGACTCAAGAGCAGTGGCGCTCAATTATTTGGAGCGATGA
>JABXWE010010751.1:0-60144 GCA_014611495.1 Limonius californicus | reverse complement strand
GTTTAAAATTCAGTTGCTTTCCTGATGTTTCATTTGGTTTTATTTGTTGGTAATTGTAAGGTAATTTGAAAAATAAAGGGCACATTACGAAGCTAATTTGATTACCTATCAGAAATAGCCACGATATACAAGGTGTTCTATTTGAGAAGACATTATATACCTCTCCCATGTTTGTTTAAAATTCAGTTGCTTTCCTGATGTTTCATTTGGTTTTATTTGTTGGTAATTGTAAGGTAATTTGAAAAATAAAGGACACATTACAAAGCTAATTTGATTACCTATCAGAAATATACAAGGTGTTCTATTTGAGAAGGCATCTTATATCTCTCCCATGTTTGTTTGAAATTCAGTTGCTTTCCTGCTGTTACAGTCGGTTTTATTTGTTGGTAATTGTAAGGTAATTTGAAGAATAAAGGGCACATTACAAAGCTAATTTGATAACCTTTTAGAAATCGTTAAAATATACAGAATGTACTATTTAAAACGACACAACTTGTAGCCGCCATGTGTTTATTTGATTCTGAATTGTTTTTCTTATAATACAGCCAAATAGATGCGAACGCAAACTAAAACTCTCTTTCAATTTCCTTCAATAAGAGAGATATGTGATGAAGCATTCTCCCAGAGCCACAAGGTATAAGACTAACATACCTTATGAGTATCTGGCTGGTCACTGCGGACTCCATTTTCGCTTGGAGTTTCTGACCTACTGCGATGCCAAAGTTCTGGATCCCAAATGCCATTGGAACTGCAAGCAAAATTACAATATTATATCCTAGAACAGGTTTCCATTGACATTTGCAATATATAATCAAAAATCCACGAAAGTTCAATGTTCTCCAACAAATTGAACACCAGATTCATAGTTAATTATACATTAATAACCACAAACTTACTTGTTATGTGCTGTGTTCAAATAATCAGGCCTTTTCTGGGACAGCGGTACTTGTCGTAACTGCAACAGCTCCTCGCGGGCGTAACGAAACGAGGGTTGTGCTGGCTTGGCTGCTAGAATGGCTGGGTCTGCAAACTCGGGCCGGTTGTCTGCGGGGTCCAAATTTACCATCAAACTCATGCCGGCCACTTGTTCATCTACTACAAGACGTACTTATTTTTAAGGGCCGTTTGTTCGAATCCACTTAAGTTAAAGACTAAACTTACTCCAGGACACCCGCATGATGTGAGCCCTACGGTTCCTGCGGCGGCTTTGGATGCAACTGGGCCCCGCTTGGGTCTCAGACTTAAGCGAGGTGCCCCTAGCTCTGCCCATTATCCGGTTGGATACAGTTAAAAATGTAAATTTCAAAGCAAAACTCGAACAACACAAAAGGAAACTTAAAATTCTTTTAGAACGGTAAAATCACGCACGTGTTCGCTTTCTCTACACGTGTTATTTCGGTAAAATTCAACAGAACGGTCAGAAGTTATGATTACCCTGCGAAAATGCAGACTGGCAAAGTGGTAAACAATAAAATTAAATGCAAGGACATCAAAGTTAATTTCGAACGAGTTAGTTTTAACATTTAACCCACACAAAGAAAGCGCCAACGAAAATGGACAAGATGTGAAATTTGAAAGCAAAAACCAAGGCAAAAAGGGCCCCATTATGGCGCAGCAGTTCTGCGTCGTTTAAGGGGGGCGCAAAATCCCCGGAGTATTATGTTGGGGCAAAAAATTGCAAGCGGGGCACCGATCGAGCATTGCACTGATTAAAGTTGCAAATTGGGGCACAAAATTGTAAAAATTTGTTTTGACACATGCAATGGAAAAATTATTCAATCGCCTCCGCAGGTTTTAAATGTACCGATAAAGCTTGTTTACGAAGGAAATCGGACACTTACTATCTTTGGATGTTTGTTCGGTATTCGTCATTTTCATTTGGGAGTCCTGATTTGTACCTTCTTCAGCAGCTGCTGATGTTGACACAGACATAGCACTCGGTTAGTTTAGCAAAATACTAGAAAATTATGGAAAAGTCAGTTGTAGCCGTCTCGCAATTTAAATTGTACAGTAAATATTCGAAATTTATAAATAACAAAGCGATTTATCGGTAGTTAACTAATAGTAATATCACAGACTGTTTGCATTCACAACAAAAAGTCAACATACGTGCACACGAAAAACGATTTCATTTAAAAAGAATACTTGTATATACACCGAGTTTCAACGTTGACACGGTTTACGAACGTAAAATTAATAAATAATGCGATTAGTTGCACTGTGCATTGTATAAACAGTATTTCCGAAGCAAAATTGCAAAAAATAGAAAACGTACGCCATATGCTTTTCTCATTTTTTACTGGCGCCACCTGTCATTCCCTTAGCCTACTTGATCGGTGTTAAACTGTAAATTTAATTTAAAAATTATTAGGCCCCGCTTTCAAGTAAACAGTACGTAGTTTTTGTAAGCACATCAGAATTGATGCAAAATAATAATTATTCTGAACAAAATTATTTCAGTACTTTAAGCTCACTACATTATTATTTTCTAAACAAACAGATGCGTCCCCTACTAAAAGGTAGATGGCGCATCCATTTCGAGGAATGAAAGATATTTTCAAAATTGGCCTCCATTACACGATTATTAAAAAGTGCTTATAAGCCTCTTTTCTAAAAAAAAACCAGTAGTTATTTCTAAATTGGCAGCTCAACAGTATCTCGAAAAGGATAAGAGAGATGTAGATTGAAAAAGTTCAATATTTATGAGGGTAATTTATTCATACTTCGTTGCTTTTGTTTTTCTGAAACAATGGATGCCTATTCGCTAAACCGAACAACTGATTGTGTTTTTTTTTTCGGCAAGTGCCGTAGTTTTTATCTTAGTTTTTTCTAATAATATAATTTGTACATTAAGTTTTACCAATAAGGTACATTTTTATAACTTATGCGTCAAAATGTCGGAAATAAAATACACATTTTTTAATGTTATATACCTACAGTACTAGCCAAAGGTATATCGTCTTTAGGGATTTTGAGCGCAACCTTTGCCCAACTAGATTTAATGGGTAAACATTTTATTGTACATATATACGTGGCAGCAAGTACAAGCTTGCAGGTATAATGATATAGTATTGGATAAATCATGATTTTTACAGTCGTTTATTGATTTGATCAACATTTCATCTTAGAAATCCTTTGTTTTGTTTGGTTTATCATTTGTTTTTCGATTGTTTTCATTGTTTTGGCAGTTACATATTGTAGTTTAGTGCTTATTAAAATGTCTAAGACTCGCGGTGATCGAGATTTAAACGAAGGGCAACAAAAAGTTATTGTGGCGGGCCGTAAGCAGTGAAGGGCTCTCAAAGAGCTAACGGAGTAGTTTTGCATCTCTAAGGCGACGGTAACAAAGTTCTCCAACGTTGGAAGGTTATCTTAAAAAGAGTAGAAACGGTCGACCGCGTTGCACGAGTCATATTATTGATAAAAATATTTTTCGGACTTGTCGCAGCAATCCACGTCTTACGGCATCGGACATTGCCAGGGATATATCGATTCCTGGTGAACCTGGTCCATCTAAACGAACCATACGTGGCCGTCTTCAGGCTGCTGGATTGAATGGCAAGCGAACCGCGAAGAAACCAACATTAAAGAAACGAATAGGAAGAAGCTAGCGGAGTGGTGTAAAGCTCGCCCAAACTGGACAATTCAGCAATGGGCTGATGTTTTGTGGAAAATAAGTTTATGCTGTCTAGCAGTGGCGGTATAAAATGGATTCGTCGACCTACAGGCAAACATTTTGACCCAAAGTACCAAATGCCGAATCTGAGGTGCCTAAATCCTCTATTTTTCGTCTCTTGGTGAAGAGTATCATCTCAGTCCCAGATGGATTGAGTGAGAGACCATTTTGAATGCATCACCTTTCCATGATTCTACAGGCTATCTGCGTCCTTTCGCGGACGATACTTAAGAAGCGCTGGGTTACGAGAACCAGTCCGTCGTCAGCATGTGCCTGCGTATAGAAACCTTCTGGTGTTAGCTTTTCCATGAGGCTATCTATTACCAAGCACCATAAGTGGGATGACAAACAGCTGCCCTGAGGACAACCGCCTTTCACACCCATGTCCAATTGGCAGTCCCCTAGAGTCGCGTTTACCCTTCTATCTTTCAACGCTGACCTTGTCCATCTAATCAGTACCTCTGGGATTTCTCTGAACTGAATGGAGTCGCAGATTATAGCTGTTTTAGTCTTTTAGAACGCTCCTTCGGCGTCGAAGAATACTGTAAGAGCTACTTCTTTGTAGTGAAGAGCCCTTTCTTCTTTATGCACAATGGCGCGGAGGGCCGTTTCGGTAGACCTTATGCATTTTGATTTTTATGGAAGAGGTGTGATATAAGAACCCCCTCCAATAAGTACCTATCTATGATCCTTTCCAGTGTCTTCGTTTAAAACGACATCAAATATATGGATTTAAAGGCTTTCATAGTCGTGTAGTCCTTCTTTCCCGCTGTGGGAATGAAGACTACCTTGGCCGATCTCCAAGGAATTGGAACATATCCCATGGCCAGATTGGCCCTCAAAATTCTTCTCAGTTAAGGGAGAAGAACATCACGGTCCTTCTGGATTAAGGCTGGGAATATTCCATCCGGCCCCGATGACTTATAAGGGAGGAACTCATTAACTGTCCTTGCGATAGTTTCATCTGTAACCACTCCACTGTCTGTGCATAGGATGGATCTGATGTTCGGCCTCAGTCGCGGTCACATTGGTTCCTTTGCCGAACCAGAACGGTATGCGGTGGTTTTTATTAGAACTAACTAACGAGTATCTTTCTGGCTTTCATTGGCGTTAACTTCATCACCATAAACTTTAATTTTTGACAAGTCCTGCAAAAATGTCATTATTCTCACTAGGATTTAGATCGGGAGACTTGGCCGGCCATATTCCTGTACCATCTCGTCTTATCGAATGCTTGGAAACAAACTACTCTAACGTTTTTTCAGTCTCCTGGAAGAATGTAGAAGCGCTGAATCATTCTACAAATATACTTCGTTGTAATTCAAAGTATTTGTATAGTGTTGGAATAACTATCTTCCAGCAGTTCAAGATTAAAGCCAACTTTAAAGAAAGTATTTGTGTTAACTTAATCTTATTCTTGATCTTTTTATGCGGTATGAGTTTTATATATTAACGACTCTGCCACAAGGTAATCTCCCATGCAGATAACTTATAAAAGTTTGCTAAATCAAAGACCTACAAAATGGAGAAAACACCTACCAACCGTTAACAGTATAACAACGATACTTTCAACACATACAGCATGACCAAAATATTTTTTTATAAATTCCATTGAATTAAAAACATGTTAGCTTTGCCTCACACCAAAGCGATGGGTCTACAAGGCCTGTGGAAGCTCCATAATAATAATAATATCTTTACCCAAGCCATGCAAGTTACCAGTTTTATAGCTATTTGAGAATTGGAAATCCTCACAAGACAAAAATAAAAAAAGTAGTCAGAAATCATACAGACTACATCCTCATAAAAGAGCGATACAGAAATTCAATTAAATCGGTTAAAGCATACCCAGAAGCTGATGCTAATTCGAATCATAATTCGACAATACCTAGAGTAAACATAAAACTAAAAAAGATATAAAGAACAAAGTGAACCAATACCAAATTGATATCAACAAAATACAAAATCCAGAGACCAGAGATAAACTTCAAAAATTAAATGGAAAATGGGAACGATTTAAAGCGGCAATAATGAGACAACCAGAACAATATTACAAAACGAGAAAACCAGACGAAAACAACAATGGATGACAGACGAAATCCTTCAACTAATGGATAGAAGAAGAAGCTATAAAAGGAAGAATGATAAATACAAAGAAATACAAAGAGAACTAAGAACCAAAACTAAAGTGCGAAGGAAGAGTTCTTTAAAGGAAAATGTGAAGAAATTGAAGAATTACAGGCAAAACATGACCATTATAACATCCACAAAAAGATCAAAGAAATTACAGCTATGCAGAGAGCAAAATATTTTCATAGACGAAAGCGGTAAACGAATAATAGAAATAGAGGAAAAATTTAAGATATGGGAAGAATATGTGAAAGAACTTTTTAAAGACGAAAGAAAAGAAAACAACAACGTTGAGAACACGCAAGGAGATGAAGGACCAAATATAACGAAAGAAGAAATCTTATATGCCACAAGAACAATGAAAAATGGAAAAACAGTTGGTCCAGATGAATTACCCGCCGAAGTTCTCAAACTTATAGAAGAAGATCAGATAGGTATATTAGTAGACCTATACAACGAAATATATTCGAGCGGAATAATACCTGACGAATGGGTACTACCAACTTTTGTGACACTTCCTAAGAAAGCAAATGCCAGAAATTGAGCTGACTATCATACAATAAGTTTGACGAGTCATACACTGAAAATCTTTTTAAAAATCATACATAAAAGAATATATATGAAACTGGAACAGAATTTAAGTGAAAGTCAAATCGGATTCAGGAATGGTTTAGGCACTAAGGACGCACTCTTTGCATTCAATGTAATATTACCAAGATGCCTGGATATAAACCAAGAAGTTTACATTTGCTTGTTATGTTCATTTGATTAAGTGTACCTAATTGTCCTTTCGATCTATATCGGATATAAGCGATTTCAAAACCCGTGGAAGTTGTGTTTCTTGGAGCTGTTGTTTTAATCGTCTGAACCCCCGTCGGAAGTAAGCTAATCCCCAGGGGCGTCGCAGCAATTATTTCGTCCCAAAGTCTCCCGAGGAACATCGCCTACCTTTTTCCCGGACCTGAAAATACCCCAGACTGTACCTGCATCTGGAGAACACCCCGGAATTGTGCCTGCCTCTCTTTCTACTCCATTCACCGAAAGTCAAGGTAAAGGAATTAGTTTTTTGTGTTGTGGAAAAAAAACCTTTTCCGCGTTAACTTGCAAAATTTGAAGTGATCGAACCTTTCTTGATTAACGCGACAAGAAGTGGCCTTCAGTCGTCGATTGTCATTTCTTTTTTTGTACTACTAAATGTAAAGAGTAATTATATATTGTGTTATTCGTGTAAACTCCGACGCCACTGGCCACGTAGTTGTTTGGACAATTTAAATACCGTACGCCAGGGGCGGCAAGTTCCTCCTCTTGAACGTTCAAATTAATAGTTTGTAATACTGAAGTATAAAATCACCATTTGCCGTTATTTTTGTATTGTGTAATTTCCAATAGTCATTTCGTTCGCGCTCTACAAGCATGTGCATTAGTTTTCAGCCTACCCTCGTATTTTAATTTTTATTTTAGAAAACATTCCTAAAGTAAATATTATCCAAATACGTACATTTAATGCAACTAAAATACTGATAGCAAATAAATCGTTGATAACCTTTATAAAGAAAAAAGGCAGGTGACAACTGGTATAAGTTGTAAATTTTTTGCCATGGAAATATATTTGTAATTAATGACAATTTTTATAACTCTTGCGAATGTTATTGAATGTTGATGAGAATTGAATCTAATAGGAGTGGAAGATGGGAAATATTTGGAGAGCGGAATTACAAACTGGAATAATTCTAAAAATAAGCAGCAACAGCTAGTGCATACATAAATCAATTCTGAATTGAAACAGCACTCAGCAGACCATTTCATTCGAATCTTCTGGTAAGTTGTTATTTACTTTAAATTAATTGCACAAATGTGTTAGCTAATGGCAAAATTTTATTAAGATATTAAATATCAGTCTTTTCCTTATGCTTTTGTGCAGCTTTTATTCAAAAATAGTAATAAAAAATAATAAAATTTCCTCGGAAATGTAATTCCATTTCTCTGCTCTTGGATTGTAACAAGAAAATGTATGAAAATTAATTTTTTATAAATATAAGTTTTTCACTAAAACATTAAGAAAAATAGAATTCTGTCATTCGCAAGCACATTAAAGGAACTTTTAAATCTGGAAATGTTAAATTGCTTTCCTTTCTTGCTATTTTCTTTAATATTATATAGTTTGAATGATTTAGATCGTTCCTTAAAAGAAACTTTTCAAGAAATAAATTTGTGTTTACCTGAACTTTACTTTGATCTGCCGGTAAAGCGATGTCCTTTCATAATCGCAGTACACGAAAATGTAGCTTTTAAAATATGGTGGAGTTATAAATGCCATTTAGTCTTTATTTCCACTTTTATTTAAGGATAATAATCAATTTTTAAAGAAAGAATTGTATAAAGCTATTATTTATTAAATATTTTACATGGAGAGTTTGTTTTGTTCACTACAAGCGAAAACTAACAGCGATTTTGTTTCTGTAAAAAAGCGATTTGCTGGGAGGAAACGTTTATAAAATTTTGATCAGAATTGTTCTGCAATCGGAGCTACAAAGCTGCATAAAATTGCAAAAGTAGTTGTTATCCCAAATGATTTATTCACAAGTCTTTATTTTGTAGGATTTAAAAATATGATATTTATTTAACAAACTATATTAAGTTCTTGTGTAACAAATTTAAAGTTTACTGTTACAGTTGAGCAGATATAGGAAATGGAATCTAATTGATATTTAAAAAAAGGCCGAAAGAAACTTCATGTAAAATGGAAATAAGTCAACAATGTTTACAGGGTAATATCATACGAATTCGCGTTGATAAATATCGTTTTGTAGCGTATACAAATCTTGTAATGCAACCCACCAAACACATATTCCCAATCCGGTTAGTAACCATGGGAACTTAATGCTAAAAATTCTGTCGTTCGGATTCGACATTAAACTGTGGATTCCCTATATTTCTATCCTAGCGTTGAGGAGAAGCACGTGGCAGTGAAGAGGCCGGTCTCCAGCAATGGGTCTAAAAGGCTGTTTCAAAGCAACATTTTTCGAATTTGACAGTTTGAAATCATATTATAAAACTCTGTTGTAAATAGCTATATGTAAATTTAAGAAACTGATAATGTTAATAAACTGCAATTTAATATAGGACGAAATGTGAGAGTGCCCAAACTAAGATTGTGTTTCTGTCAGTCGTCATGGAACAACAGACCTCTCGAAATGCAGGTTTGACCACAAGAAAGTGTGGCAAAACAGTCCGGAATGACTCTCCGAAAACTATCACCAAGACCCAAAGTATTTCTTCTTCTTCTTCTTCTTCTTCGAGTACTTTATCTCTTATGAGACGTAGAGATCTTCTCTTCTATGCGCGTTTAGAGTGCCACAGACATAGAGGATCTACAGCTTAACACGGAAGTGTAAACACTTGTACTCCAGAGAAGATTTACTAGACAGAATACCTCGCGGGTTTGCCATTGCCTTGCGAAAGGAAACGGCCGTTAAAAATCCGATGTTCCGGTACTGGGAATTCAACCCAGGACCTTCAGTGTAGAAGTCTAACAGCTATTTAGTCCACGGCCGCCTTAAGGAACTTTCTTTGCAAAAATTCAAAAAATACTGATTACTTTTTTCTATAACAGGATGTGATCCACGAAGAATATGTGCTTGAAGGAATAACTACAAATACTGTATTTTACGTTAAAGCAAGGAATGAGTTATTGCAGCTAGTTTTTCGAATACTACGGCAATTTCAAGGAAAGGATAGTTGATAGTTGCTGCATGGCAATGGACCTGCCCAGTCTGCACTGATTCCAAAGTCATTTGTCATTGAATACGGTGTTGTTGAGATCAATCACTCGCTCTATTCACCTGACTCTTATCCGATAGAAGGCATGCTCTCAGATTTTTCCCCACCAAAAAAACCACCGACCTCAGCCAGGATCGAACCCGGGTCCCTTGGATCTATAGGCAAGTGTGCTAATCACTAGACCATCGAGACTGGCGCGTAAAAATATCTAATCATCTATAACAAACATTGTGTATGAAGCTAATTGTTTAGTGCTTCAAGAATTGCACCGAATGAAAGAGTTAGCACGGAAACACTGCGGAGTGAATTCGTTGGATTTACAGCAACATGCCTGATGAAATTTCAAGTGCTTTAATGACCACTCTAGGCTGAGCTGCATTTTTATGTGCAAGAATTTGTAGCCAACTATTAATGGATTCCTCTCTCGTTAGGAGTAGCACCGGAAATTAAACTTTGCTATTTTTGTACAACATTTTTTAAATATAAAGGAATCGCAAAGCAGATTTATTGAATTAACTGTAGTGCCATCGAAGTAGTTTTGCCAGTTAATTTTATTGGTAGAAGAGTATACGTATGATCTTTCAATGTATTTGCGTCTCCTTTTCCTAGATAAATAGTGGTCGAAAATTCAGATTTTCTGATAAGTAAATTTAGGAGAGAAACGGTGGCCAGCAAGGTCTCCAGCTCTGATTCCGCTCGATTTTATTACTACTCATAGAGTAGGTATGTACGTAGTAGTAGTATGTTACATCCACTTTTTTTTCTTCTATACTTCTATACTTTCATTTACGGATAAAACGGTTTTAATTTTATTTCACAAATTTATAAAAGATTACTGGTGGATTGATTTCAAATGAACATCCTGTATATTTTAAATACTAAAGTCAGTCATTAGTATAACATTACGTTATTAATGAATCTCTAATTGAACAGAAATTAAGATAGAAAGCTTCAAATTAATTTATTATTTGCTAACGTTTTGATTAATTGTGTGGGTTTTAATTAATCTTTCTAGTCACGAATGTAATGACTTGTACGTTATAGCAGCTGGGGCATTTTATTTTCCTATTCCTTTAATTCGTACAGCTCAGAAGCGTGTTAACTCACTGACCATCACAGTTACGCAAAAAAACCCCAGATCGAGTGTATTTACATTATTTAGGGAAATCTTAGCAGGAAGTTGCTTTTAAAAACGTCAAAAATTTGAAAGATTTCATATTTTAAATTAATATCTTCGTTAAAAATGTTTTACACATTCTAGAAGCCGAAAAGTGTTATTTAAGGAGATATATGTTCTTTTCTTCTAAAATATCTTTGTGCGGTAAAACATAGTCTACTATAATAATTAATGTGCTGTAGTGTTGGTTGCCTATGTTAACCCGGGCATCGTATTTGAGAAATACTCTACATACTACATTCATCGGTAGCATTTAGAAACAAAAAATTGTAAGATTTTTAAAATATTCTACATAAATCTGATTTAGGAGGCTTGTGCAATTGAAACAAATCTTTGATCAACTTAGCCTTGAAAACAATTGCAATAATTTAAATGACGTTTGTTAATGTTAGTAGTGTTTGTATGCAACACATTAATAAGTTTCTGGCGTTTGAATTTGATTCTGCCTTTTAAAACTTGGATTTTGAAATGGCTATTGTTGTCGAAAATCCGTCCAAGTTTGATCTGTGTGCGATCCTACAATATTTATGCGCTGAGGGTGTGCGGCCATTGCAAATTCATACGCGAATGCAAGTAGTGTATGGAAATGCATGTACTGTGTACCCAACTGTAAAGGAATGGTGCCGAAAATTTAAAGATGGAAGAGAGGGGACTGTGGATGAGCCGCGACCAGGTGCACGGTGTACTGCATTAACAGAAAGCTATATGGCATGTGTGGAAGGCTTTATTAGAGAATATCGTCAAATTTCAATTAGAGAAATTTCAGAAATTGTTGGTGCGATTGTAGAATCTGTTCATAGTAGGTATTGTTCGTAATCTGGGTTACAGCAAAGATTGTTTGCAATGTGTTAGGTTCTTTTAAAATTTGCCGCTTTTATATTAATTAATTCTGTAATTTGATTGCCGCTCTATAGGATTTAAAACGTCATTTGAATTGCCGTTTGTATGTTAACAGTTTTGGTTATGTTGAGTCTTTCTAAAATTGAGTTATGTTGATAGTTCCTTTTGTGTCGAAATTGCCGAATGTTGTTTTTCTCACGCTTGACCTTGCACACTTCCGGGAACTCACGTGTCCCTTATTCTGGAACATTTCATCTCATTTCGTGATATGGTGCAATCTTTGGGGGAATGAAGGGTCGTGTTGCGCTTTTACAGTCAGTCAGCCTTCCAACTTTAATGGCTCCGGTCTTCCCAAATTACATCTTTAGGGAAGGACCGTAAATAAATCGCAAGTGTCGGCTTGGGTTTTCGACGGGTATACCTGGTATAATTTTCGTTTCGTTTTACCATGGGGTGAAAACAACACATCGACAATTGTCGGATCTTATAGAAGTACGCTAGGATTTTAAACCCAAACAAGATGCAAATCATTGCGAATTTGCCGATCGCCTTGGCGGATTAATTTCGAAGCCCAGCTCTTGTCCCTCTGCGGTTACCGTCGGTGCGAAGAGCGCATCAAAGTTCCGGGCCCCTGGCTGGTGACTTCATTCAATCCAGTCTGCGGGGGCGTACCTGTGGATTTTTTTGCATCATCCTGTTTAACTACTCCCCGGAATTGTGCCGGCCTCCTCCGGAATTCATGGTAAAGAGCCAGTTTTTTTTGTGCTGTGTAATAGAAACCTTTTTTTTGCTCGCATTAACTTGTAAACTTCAAAATTTACCTTCATGTAAATAGAACGACGACCTTCAGTCGCCATATGTGGTGTTAGTTGTTAATTATAAAACTACCAGATTATATTCTGTTTTATTCTTGTGAACTTCAGCGTCCCTGGTGTACGTAGCTGTATGAAAAACGTAAATCCCGTTGCACCAGTGGCGGCGAGTTTTTTTTCTGAACGTTCAAAAATTAAAAATGTGTAATCCGAACTTATAGCGTTATCACTTGTTGTCATTTTCTTGTACTGTCATTGTTAACAATTTAATTATAAGTGTGTTAAAAAAATTTACTGCCTCTTATTGTGCCTTTTGTACTTGTTTGTGTACAAATTTTGCAAGCTTCAAATATATAGGAAGAGGCACAATAAAGGTGAGTTCCATTCCCGTAAGCTGTTCGCTTCGCGGCCTCCCCCTACTCCTCTGAGCTAAGCTGTAGGCCGTTTTCCATCTATCTGGTTACGGGTCGTCGGAAAAGCTCGATTGGCCCGTAACAAATGGATTCCTCGTCTCCTGTCTAATGAACAAAAATGCTTGCGAATGGGCGTATCTCTGCAACAACTCGCAGACTATAGGGAAAATGGTGATGACTTTCTTCTGTCAATAGTTGCTGGTGACGAAACTTGTTGCCATTACTACGAGCCATCCAGAAAGTTATCGTCGATGCAGTGGAAACATTCAAGTTCACCACCACCGAAGAAGTTTGAAGCACAACCTTCTGCTGGCAAGGTGATGTTAACATTTTCTTTCGACCATGAAGGACCCTTGTTGATAGAGTTTAAGGAACCCGGAGTAAATATCAATGCAAATCTGTACAATGAAACTTTCAACAAGCTTCATCAAGACGGAAACGTCCAGGAAAACTTACGCGTGGGGTCATTTTGCTGCACGACAATGCTAGGCCTCATGTTGCTAATGTGGTAAAAGAAAATCTTCAACGAAAGAAATGGTTAGTCTTGCTATTAAATATCTTATTTCAATTTCATTATCTTAATTTTAGTGATGTTGTCGCCGCCGTGAATGTGATATGCCTAGGCTATGAGTTAATAGTAACCGGCATTATTAACAATTTGCAGGGAATAGTGATTTACATTTTACCGATACACACACACACACGTACACAAACCAGCGCGCATTTATGTAAACTACTGAAATCCATTATTTATCTAAATTGCAAGAGATATTAGTAAACACAAATATTATAGTAATAAACATGAAATCAAAATGTGCGTGTATACACATATTTATTTAATAGCCTTTAAGCACATTTCATTAAAACTCATGGTAGGAATTACAATATTTGTTGAGTAGATGTTTTTATCAAGCAATTAGTTTATTTATTATATTTCTTATAATTAATAGCAATATCGTCCACAATTTATCAATAAAATTGGAAATTATTTAATGAATGTCAGTCGTTCTGTATAAGTAATATTTTTCAGAATCATTGATATGGAATATTCATTAATTCATTCATTATTAGTTTCAAAAGTTTGACTTTATTTATTTGCTTTGTAACGGTTTTAATAAGCTTACGCGCAATTATTTTTGACAATGATGGGTTAGCACTTTGAGAGATGTATCAAGTATACAGGGTGGGCCAGCTGAGTTGCCTCCCTTAAAAGTGGTTGGAGCAACTCAACATACACATAACATGGCTACCATTTTAACTAAAATGATTACAGTTGCCTACTTATGAAAATACCCAGTCGAATTGCTAATTTACTAAAATGTTTTCGCGCTATTCAACTAGAAGACCACCGCCTGAAATATATATGTAGACGCCTTAAAGCGTGTTGAAAGTGATTCACGTAACCCAACATACACATAGTATAGCAACCAAAGTCGAGCTGTCAATTTACTTAAATATTAAGTGAGTTGTTAAATTTGCTGCCTTACCTCTTTGAAATTCATACTTATATTTTAATAATAATATTAATAATAGGCAATTTCAAGGTATTTATTTTTATTTTTGCTTTAGACGTATTTCGACATACAATATGTCATTTTCAAAAGCATTTAATGTAGCAAACATTTGTAGCTAGGGTAAGAGCACACTGGATCTTGGTTTCGGAATAGAAGACCTGAGCCAAGTCCGATACCAAGATCCAGTGTGTTGTTGCCCTAGCTACAAAGGTTTACTACATTAAATGCTTTTGGTAATCACATTTTGTATGTCGAAATACCTATAAAGCAAAAATAAAAATAAATACCTGTTGAAATTGCCTATTATTATTATTATTATTATTATTAAAATTTAAGTTATTTCCGAATAACGCGAAAATAGATTTGTTTCTTAGTTTTGGAGAATGCCGAGGAAATGCAGCCACAGCCCGCAATTTCTACATCAGGCGCTATCCAACTAGAAATCCACCGTCGGGAAAATTATTTAGATGACTTGAAACTTCTTTCAGAAACGAAGATTTTTTTTTTAAATTATATATAGTACAAATTTACAGGCTGCTCCAAGGAGCTATAAGTAAATGGGCTGAGAGCTAAACATTGATAGGAGAAGCAGTCCAGCGACAGGACTCCAGTGAGTAATAACACAGATTATTATAATTTGCTATTTAGTTAACGTCGGTTGGCCATCTTCGTTTTAGTTGTCTTCTGATTTCGGGTGGATCTCTCAGCATTTGCGATTGCTGACTTTGATCATATTGATGTGGGATTAGCACATTTGGATTATATTGGGAATTCATTTTGAATTCCGTAAGGTCCGGCGTTCGCCGCTGATTTGGTTAAGCTTATTTTTATATTTATAGATATCGATATCTCTTACCGTAGTTATCGCTTCGCTCAGCTTGGCCTTACGGCCGCACTTATCACACTTTACTTTCGCCGGACTAGGAACGATGTTTACACTACGAAAGCCAAATGAGAACTCAGAAACGAAGATAAATTTGTTAATTTCAGCTCAGAACGATTATGAAAATGGAAAATGAACTAAACTTAAATTGCCCTTAGTCTGGGTGCACGTCATCAGTTATTTGGTGACGTCACACCTTACTACGTTTATACAGCGAAAATGAAAGGATGCAACCAAAAATCTTAAACTGTATGTCACATAAACGCAAAACACGAATTCGATTTCAGAGCGACATGTAAACATAAAAAAATAGGGCGCGAACGCGAAGGAAACAAAATCTCTAGTTTTTATGTAGTTTCGTATTTTACACAGAAACTATGAAATATTAAAAATCAAACTCATAACTGTTACAACTATGTTATACGACCTTACGAATAAACATGATTTTACTCCGCAATTTAACAAAAAAAACTGACTTTAGCAGTGCTGGGTGCAGTGAATGAGAATTCCCATGTAAGTCAAGGGTATCTTTTTTTTCACACATTCATACTACCGTTCCCCTTCCCCCGGAACCGCTTTCGCATTACTTCAGGGGGGTGCGGACGTCCCTTATATACTAAACATTCATGCAACATGCACCCTAAACTTAACTAAGCGAATGCGGTCGCCCCAGTCGGGATTCGATCGCCCCAACGAAGCGACTGCATTTGCTGTGACCTCGAGTGGCCAATGCGTTCTCGCACAAGACCACCGAGATAGTCAAGGGTATCTAAGCATATTCCATCGCTTATTTTATGTATTTAAGACGTGGTCAACCTTTTCCTGGTCTTCTTTGCCTTTGTTTTACCATGACATTTATTATTAACTGGTAGTGTCTGTATATATGACCTAGTTATCTGTCTTCTCTCTTGTATCGTCTTTCACATTTGTCTATCTTCCTTGACTCTTACCAGGATTTCTATGTTTGTGGTTCGCTCGGTCCATCGTATTTTCAAAACCTTTCTCCAGTACCACCTTTCAAATGCTTTGGTAGCTCTTTCCTCGGGTTGGCTTAGTGTCCATGTCTGAGAACCATACAGACCTATACTCCAAGTTAGGTTTCTGGTTAGTCTTTGTTTAAGACGTAGCATTTACTATTTGAGCATGTGACGTTCACTCGATTTCCCTTCAAATTCAAAGAATTGTTAAGTTCATTTCTTTCTTTTAATTCCTAAGTGAAGCATTTTAGGTCACCCGCAGTTATCGCGAAATATTATTACTGATTTATTACTTCACCGGCGACAAATTTTCTGGAATCTTGCCCTTTACTACACGGTTTCGCGGTTCCTTTTAAAATCTGTGTCGTGCTGACTGGTTTGCTATTTTTTTAGGCGAACTGTAAGAGTCGAGATCAGGAGTTTGTGGTGATCACACGTTATGTGAGCACTGCAACTTGGAGTTCAAGGGTTCTAAAAAATCGGATTTAATACTAACAGTAATCAATGCAGAAACAGTGTAGTTTTTTCGGTTTGCTTTGTTCGGATTAAAATTAACCCCCGTTCACCCTGTTAACGATATCGCCGTTTTAACAAAACTCTGTACCTGTGGTCTTCTTTCTTGGATGTTTTAAAACATCTAGTTCGCCGTTTTCTGAAGAAAAATTCTAATTACGCCATATGGTGCAATCCAGTCCCATTGTTCCTCGCAATAGCCAGTGTTCATCCGCCGTTTGTTCCATCTTTGTCCAACCAGCAGCTTTCAACACGTGAAATACAAAATAGAAAGCCTTGTTATGCTACTTGAACATTACCGCTGAACTAAGGTAACAATTATCCGTTGTATTCCGTTATTAGCGGAAACTGTCCGCAGTGATTTCCTTTTTTTTGAAAGTGTTTTTGTGGAAAATAGAAGTAGTTTGGTGTTCATGAAACCTTCAGTTGGTAATTGTTTAATAATAAGGTACTGTACTTGTGTTTGTGAACTCATCTGTTATTCACTACGTAGTCCTTTTTTTGATATTACCGCAAATATCGTGGCCAGTAGCGGCGCATCAAATTTTGACATCACGAAGCCCCTTTATTCATACATAATCTATAACGGGATCGACTCTGGTTCTGATTTGAACGTTTCTCTTTTTTTCTGTTTGTTACTAATTATTTTGTATCTTGTTCGATATATATTTATAATCATTATTCAAAAATTCACGACTTGTTATTTTCGTGTATTCTCCCATTTGTATTTATTCTGTAAGAAGTATTCAGTACGAAGTACAATAAGGTAAGTTTGATACTCCGTAAGCTGCTGGTCCTCGGCCCTGTCACGAGGATCTTCATTTAGTTGTGACTTGAAAGGGCTTTACTTACCCTGTACACCATAACAATTGAGATTTTCGTCCTGTAAGTGTTTTTCATGAACTATCCTTCCAGCTGAAGAGCCTTTTTCTATCAGTTTCTTGCGGTTTCACGAAAATGACCGTTTGGACCGTATCACTTAAAAGGTTTTTCTTTTTATTAAATGTAGTTTTTGCTTCTGTGAGTCTTTCCAAAAAAATTTAAATGTGAATATTTACAAACATGTAATAAAAGACCATCCCTGTATGAATTGCTATTCGATAATAATTAAAACACCTTGTTGTTTTTCAGCATTTTAATTTAAAAACGAGCCGCTAGGTAGTGGGCATATTATTTCACCACTGCCCTAGCGCAACTACCCAAACGGGCTTACAAGACTACGCAAGAAAACTTGCTATATCCCCTCCTACGGGGGTGGTAGTATTACCCCGGTACCCCGAAGGGAACTTTACTCGGCGTGCCTGTTAGGGCCGAACAATCCCATCAAGAAGAAAGGAAATGCCATTAAGCTAGCTGCAAACATAGCAGGTATTAAGTTTGTTTTAAGACATGCTATACAATATTCCATATTATTATTTACAGGTTTTTCAAAATCAACAATATACAATATTTTGCAAGAACATAAAAATCGTGGAAACCCAAAACATCTCCAGGAAGACCAGAAATTATAATAGAGGGATCTGTGGAATGTGCTATTCGTCGCATTGTTCATTCCTTTCTCTTTTCAAATGAATCGCCAACCTTAGACAAAATATTAGCGGTTATATACGAACGTGAGGATTTGCCACACATAACACGTTCCATGTTGTTCAAAATTATGAGGAAATTGAAATTTAACTATGCAAAGAGAAACAAGAAGAACTTTCTAATAGAACCTGAAGATATAATTTTATGGAGAAGCAATTACCTACGATCCATCAATTTATATCGACAAGAAAATAGAAAAATTTATTATCTTGACGAAACGTGGCTTAACGAAGGTCACAGCCAAAAGAATGTTTGATACCATGACGTAGATTAATTATAACCCATATAGGCAGTGATTCGGGATTTTTAGAGGGAGGTTTGCTGTTATTTGAGTTAAAAAGTATTCGGGACTACCATCAAGAGATGAACTCTAAAACATTTGAGGATTGGTTTGAGAAAATCCTGTATTTATTGGAACCAAATTGCGTAATTGTTTTAGACAACGCTTCGTATCACAGTCGTCGCGAAGAAACTGCACCTACAGCAGCATTGCGAAAAGAAGATATTCAAAAATGGCTAACGCAAAAAAATATTTCGTTTGACGAATCGATGGTAAAAATAGAACTAGGTTTTACAAATTGTGAAGAAAGAAAAGCCCAAATTTTTAAGATATGTCATCGATGAAATGGCAAAAGTTGCCGGTAAAACAGTTTTGCGATTACCACCGTATCACTGTGAGTTCAATCCAATGGAGCTCATTTGGGCTCAAGTGAAAGGAGATGTAGGGCGAAATAATTCTACATTCAAGTTAGCTGAGGTGGAGCAGCATGGAGGATATAACACCTACACAATGGAAAAGAAGTATAGAACACACAATTCCGGAAGAAAAAAAAATGCGAGATTTAGATACGTGGATTGACGTTCGTATAGAACCTCTTATTATTCATGCTAATAGTGATTCTGACATGGGAGACTCTGATTTAGTTGACGATTCTGATGCAGAAATTATGGATAATTAAATATGTATGTGATGTATATTTACGTATATAAGTTATAATTTTGTTGCTTTTTGATAAGAAGTATCTATATAGTAAGTTTAAAGCATTTTCAAATTATCGATATTTCAGGTTCTTTATCGCTGTGTTAACTAGTTATTGTGTTTGGTCTGTTTCACCACGGCTACGGCGAGGGGCAAGACTCCCGGTGAGTTACCATATACAATTTTTTACCAGATAAACAGTTGCCGTTATTACATATTTAAATTGACCAGCTTCAAATCCTGACGAATCTATGACACAACCATGCCTACATTTATAAAAATTGTATACGTTTTGCATTGTTTAATTTATTAATACCTAGTATACTTTTTTATTCTCATTCATTCATACTACCGTTCCCCCCCGGAACCGCTTTCGCATTACTTAGGGAGGGTGCGGGCGTCCCTTACATACTAACCATTCATGCAACATGCACCCTAAACTTAACTAAGCGAAATGCGGTCGCCCCAGCTGAGATTCGAAACCACAGCGGAACGACTACAATTGGCTGTGGCCTCGAGTGGCAACGCGTTGCCGCGCTAGACCACCGAGGCCCCGTATACATAGTACAATGTACTTACCTTATTTAATTTTTATCGTTAAATGTATTTCTTTAATAAATTGTAATATTGATTTAATATACATATGTTCTATTAATGTTCTTTGTAGATTCAGTTAGACGCCCGATTTCGTAATGTATAATATTTATTTTAAATAACGAGCTACATAACCTTAATAACCTGTAATGTAAAAATCAACAAAATAACTTCCATTGAATAACTGCTTCTTCTATTAGTATTTATTAAAAACCAAAGTTATAATCTAGGTAACTAAGACATCTGTATGATTGGCTTCCTAATTTTTTCCTTCCCATTTTCAAACGAACTATGGATTATGCAGGGAGAAAATAATCTCAGCTATACGTTGGAAAAGTTTCTCGCACATATTTAGAATCACGCCATATATTTGTGCAATTACTATATTTTCGTTGATCAACTGCATTCGAACCAATATTATTCTGTATTTATTGCTCCAAAAGTCCCCTTGCTCTCGCCAGTTAATTTCGCTCATTTTGAATATCCTGATATTCTGTCTTTCCATTTCAAGTTTATTTTCCTTACATTCCAAGTGATCTTCCATTCCAAATTGAAAGTTTTAGCAGTTGTTTGTGTTGATTATTGTGTAATTACTTAAACAAGGTATTTAAAGGAAAATGGATTGGAAGAGGAGCTGTGCAGCCATGGCCACCACTGTATTAGAGTTCTTCGTTGGCGCAGAATTAATCAAATACTATACCGAACTTAATAGGGTTCTTTTAATGAAAGTAGAGATTTTCAAGAAATTGTAGTGGCAAAAAGTGTTGTATTTGTATTTGTAGCATATACACTACCCCTTTCGTATTGCAATTTTAGAACTACAGATTAGTTTTTCAAAAAAGTGAAGCGTTTACTATACCAATTTGAGTAACGGAACAAGCTGGAGCTATAAATAATAAATAATTTTGTAGGTCTCTTAGACTTTTACTGTGTTATACAATTTAAACAAAATCCCTTCCCTTTTTTTTTGAAAATAACGTGATTTTCGAATGATGTGGTATGACGAAAATCATTGAGCGTCTTCAAGTCAGACTGTTTACCGCTTTTAAAACAATTATCTGACTCGAATCTAAATAAAATACAGTTGCACCAATGAATTTTACACTATAACACAAGATATTTCTGATTGTACAGGGTGTTTCCTATCTACCAAAAAAATACACTGCATTAATCTACATCCAAAACTGAAACGAAAACCTTTTTCACATTCTCGCATTCGACAAGGACTATAAAGATTCCGATTCAGAGTCAAATACGTTTATTAATTAATTTAAGATACTGTATTGTATTTGAAAGAGCGAGATCTAGGACGCGGTTTTGTAAGCATCTCTATGCACTTAGGCCACATTTGGCCCATCGTACAATCTAATTAAGATATTACATTTGATTTTTATTAGGCTAGGCTTACGGTTGATGGGCGGACCATGTAAGCTTTTGGCCTCTTCGGACCTGGGTCTTGTTTTCTTCTTCTGGGTCGATGACGTCTTGGTGATTGCTGTTGGATGGTTGGCTGGCAGGTGCTGATTTTTAGTTCTTGGTTCTCGGTGTAGTGGGTTACATTTCCGTTGCTTCTGGTTCTGGTGTTGCGGGTTATCTAAAATTAGAAGTTGGAATTAGTGGAATGTGTCCTCATTGTTAGTGGAGTTTCCTCCACCAGGACAATGAGGTTGTCTGGGAGATTGGAGTATCTGAGGGATCTAATCTAGGGTTTCTGGTGGAGTTTGGATGGCGAAATAAGATGGCGTTCCGGCGTTGAGTTTTATTCTCCACCGGCTCGTTCAGAGCAGTTTGGATTTCGGGAGATGCGAATTTGTGATAGGAAAATCGTGAGAGTAAACAGAGTATAATAGCGGTAAAGTACGGATCCCTGGGGAACGCCTGAAAGAAGGTTGACGAGATGGGAGTATGAATTGTGAATTTTGACTCTGCAGGAGCGGTTGGAAAGAAAATAGTTGACCGTGGGCTAGAGGTTAGCGTGTTAGACTTCTACGCTGAAGGTCCTGGGTTCAATTCGCGGTACCGCAACGTCGAACTTTTAACGGCCGTTAAGGCGAGGTATTCTGCCTCGTAAATCTTCACTGCAGTAGAAGTGTTTACAGTTGTTACAGCTGTAGGTCCTCTATATCTGTGGCAATCTAAACGCGCAACACAGGCATAAGAAGGAAAATCGCTACGTCTCGTAAGAGATAAAGCACTAAGAAGAAGAAGCGGTTGAAAAGAAAAGAGTCTATTAATTTGGTGAAATGGGAATTTAAGTTAAGAGAAATGAGTTTTTGGATGAGACCGTCATGCTAAACCCTATCAAACGCGCGCTCAATGTCTAGGAAGACAACAAGCGTAGATCCATCTGTTCAGGTTGGTACTTTTGGTGGAATTTGTATGAAGTTCCAAGATGGGGTTTATTGTGAAGCGGTGGGGACAAAACCCAAATTGTTACTGGTGGAGAAGGTTGTTGGTTTTAAAAAATCTCGGAGGCGGTAGGCCATGATTTTTTTTAGGGTTTTGCCGAGAATGTTCGGCAGGGATATGGGGCGATATGGTAATGGGTTGTGGACATCATTGCCAGGTTTGTGGACAGGAATATAATGACGAATGGGCTACCCTAGAAAGCTTTGCAGAACTGCGTTGGAACATTATTTACAACTGCAATAATAGCTTCCATTTCTTATTAAATCTGCGTTTCTGTAAGTGCATCAGCCAGAAAAAAAATGATAAGATTTCCCCTGTTTAAAACATTTGCGGTTTGATATTTATAGCAAATATAATTAATTTGTTTGTCCTTTATTGCCTTAAAATGTTTTGTACAGATGGCACAGAATTATTTTAAATAGTCATAAATTATGTCCAGATTCCACTCCCTTGTAGTTTCAGCGTTTGTTAATTTTTACTACTGACAATGTTTTAGAGAAAGTATTGGCAATTTAGTTTCTGTGGACTCTGTACAATCGTTGTTGATTAATCCCTAGCTTGCAATGTCAACTATTACGAATTTTAACTACTGATATTATTTCAGAGTGTTATCGTATGGCAATTTATATTCTGTGGACCTTGTATAATCGTTTTTGATTGTTTATAATGACCTAATAGTTTATTTAAATTTGCTAGCGTTTATGATAGTTTCATTAACGCGCAACCGCAATAAAAATATGCGGTAAATAAAATCCTCAATAGGTTTTTCGCGAAAACCTATTTTTAACCACTGGATATGAATAGCAACAATGCACAGCAGGTTTTTCCCCGGCCGCTGCAACAATGGAACGATGCGTTCCTTCAGGAGAGCCGCTGCGTGCGAGCAGAATCAGCAGGGGTGTTCTCCCTCCACTGCAAGCGTCCTGAAATTGAACCTGAAAAGTTGACGGAGCATTCAGTAGGACATTCATTCGGCTCTTGGTTGCCGGTGCGAGAGGGCGGTTCTACAAGACTTCCTCAGAAACCCACGTGCGCCTGCTTGATAGCGAACTCTTTCCGAAAGATCTGGGCTTTGCCAACCGTTTCCGTTTCCTCACGTAAAGAACTGTTCCGAAAACTACCATGAAATTGTTCGAGAGCATCGCCGCGGTTTCGTGCGTTCTTATCGCGGTAACCCTCAGGTGCGTGCAGTGTGGGAGCTGCAAAGAGGCGAAGTTGTGTTGTCCCGGGCGGGACTCCTCGTGTGTTGTCCAAAAGGCCCCCATTAACGCTATCATTGAAGATTTGAACGATAAACCGTGCTACTGCGATCATGCTTGTCTTAAACTGGGCGACTGCTGCGACGACTTCAAACAGGCTTGTGGTGGTAAGTCAAAGAAATATTTCTTTTAGTTATTTGGAAGTACTAGTGTTGTATCACATTTGCATTTTTGTACAATCGCGTGCTATTCAAAGCAAATCACGTTCTTTGAGTGAGGATTGAAGGATTTAGAGGATTTGTTGGATTGAAGCCGTCATGTATAGTACGGTGCTACAAAAAAAATGTAATCGCAGTTATTTATGGAAAGGGCTGAGAAAAAAACATTTATAACATTTTTTGCCGTAGGACAGTAGGTAAAAATGATTAAAACCATTTAATTTAAAATCTTTAAAGCAGGAAATATTATTCCAAGTGGTTTGAATGTGGGAGCCGCAAGCTTTAGTTCCAAAGTCAGAGACTTGTTTCCACACTACGTTCGTATTTCTTGAACTTTTCAGGCCCGTTTCAATTAAAGAAGAACGTACAGAGCCCTTTGTTTCAAAATATTTAACCATTATTTCCGTACATTCAACAAATATACATCCGGTTATACCAGAAGTACTATCAGCTTTAAGGTTTTTAAATATCACCCTCTACAATTTTTCTTATTTTTGAATGTGGTGTTTTTTTTTTGTTTTTCAATCCACGTATACTTACTTCACATAATAATAAATTACAATTTTTTTAATTCAAACAGAATGTACGTAAGTTACGATTTGGCTAGAATGACAACACACAATTGCTGTTTTCATGGCTCGCGTGTGTCAACAGTTTTCCGCATGAGGGTGACGTTTCATTCTCTTTGAAGTGAAAAAAAGTTTATACTTTTATTTTTCTAAAAGAGTGAACAATACGGGCTATATTACAGCGATTTAAAAACGTTGTAAGGTAGACAGGTTTAAAACATCACTCGCTATTTTTGTATATTTGAATGCGATTTTCTTTCTTTTCGAGTGTGCTGTATAGTTGTTTTAAAATTGAGGGATATGTTTCCAACAAAAATAAATCTTAAGAGTTATGGAGAAGCTAAGATTGCTAAGGCTTAGATTCTTTAATCTATCCCTTAATAAGGGTCTACTAAAGTGACTCAAATAAGCTAAAATTTGCGTTTTTTATTGTCACCTTAGCTACGATAATAAACGACCTGTCCACTTGTGGATTTTTTTCTCATAGATAAAATGTCCAAGATTGAAATAAGCTGAAAAAATTATCAAAAAATCTTAAACCGACTATTAAAGAAGTTATGGCCTGTTTTAGTTAAATACTGAAGCAGCCGAAACAATAAATGATATTAAGTGGTATTTGATACAAACTGTCTACTTTACTATGGAAATGATATTATTTACTTGTATGTCAAACAGTAAAGTATCTTAAAGTTGATTTCTCTGCTAGCGATTATTAACAGTGTTGATAATGTTTATTTTTACAATGCGAGACTACGCTGATATCCATTACATGTACGGTTTTTATGATGGAAACTCAGTAGCAGCTGCTCGAGAATATGGGTTGAGATTTCCAAACCGACGAGTTTTCTAACGAGTCTACAACCACCTACCTAAATATAAATTAAATAAAAATAAATATTGGATTTTCCTAAATAGTTATTATTTAATAAATAATAACACAGGCCAACAAAAAAGTTTTTTGTGAGAACTTTTTAAAGAAATGCAGCTGAATCTTATGTATTTTTGGGTGCTGAAACGGTATCTAGCATCAGTTTTTTTGTATCGCCCACAGTTCTTTCACAGTATGACCTCGATTGTATTTAAAAATTGGGTAAATTGGCTCTATAAAAATAAAAGGAACGTACCTGATACTGTACTTTTGTTTAATTACAAATTGTATTAACCTTAACTCACAATATACCACTTTACAACATATATTTTAACGGGATCCGGAAAATTCACCGCCAACAATTCACCGACAGCAATTCACCGCCAACAGTTCACCGCAACGCAATTCACCGCCACGACAATTCACCGCCACAACAATTCACCGCAACAGCAATTCACCGCAACAAAAAATAACCATTTTTATTTATTTTATTTTTAAAATTAACGATAAATTAGAGGCACTGGATATATAATAACTTAAAGTAATATCATAAGTACACCTATTAAAATAACAGTACAATATCTCATTTAATTTTATAGTCCCTGGCAAAAACGAATTACCCAACTCGAAAAGAATTTCATCGTAATTACCAGATAAGTAAATCCCTAATTATCATAAGTAACATAACATTGCAAGAACTAATTAGTGAACAATAACTTAAAGTAACTATCATAAGTATACCTATTAAAATAACATTACAATATCTCATTTAATTTTATAATTCCTGACAAAAACGAATTACCCAACTTTCTTCCTAATTACCAGATAAGTAAATCCCATTTTCTTGTAGTTAGATTTCAATATAAAACTGGGATGGTATTTCAAATTTTCATTTTAAGTCAAACCATCATACGGCCAGTACCTCTGTGAAAATGCCTGTCGAGTTCGTGATGTCAGAAAAAGGAAAGCGGAAGTTGCTCCTTGATGGGCACTTCTTCTTTAAAGAAAAAGAAAGCGTTGATCAAATATTGTGGAAGTGCGAAAACTACCAGAAAACTAAGTGTAAAGTGAGGGTGAAAACAGTGAATGATGTTGTTACGGTTAGAGGGGAACACAATCATGTCGGTGACGCAGCTGGAGTGGAAGCGGCTAAAATTTACGAGGCTATTAAAACAACTGCCAAAACAACCACCAATGCCCCCCAGGCCATAATTACCGATGCAACAATCCAATGCAGTCAAGCAGCAGCCCCCAAACTTCCAACTATTGACGTGATGAAGAGAACGATCCGCCATATCCGTCAGCAGCAAAGGGCTGGTCCAGCTCTGCCCAATCATCGCCAAGAAATCGAATTTCCAGAGGAATACACAAGAACCCTCAACGGAGAGGATTTTCTGCTGTATGATTCCGGCCCAGAAGAAGATAGGATGGTGGTATTTTCTACCCGCAGAAATATGCAGTTGCTCGCAGGCAGTGATCATTGGTATGCCGATGGTACCTTTAAAACGGTACCACTGTTGTTCCATCAATTATATACCATACATGGGTTAAAAGAAAACGCAGCGGTACCTTTGGTTTACGCCCTGTTGCCCGACAAATCAGAAGCGACATATACACGCCTTCTTCGAGCTATGAAGAATTTGGAGCCTTTATTATCACCAAGGACTGTTACTACCGATTACGAGAAAGCTATGAACAATGCGTTCAGGACAGAATTTCCGAATGCAAGGCTAAAGGGGTGCTTTTTCCACTTCACCCAGTGCATTTTCCGGAACATTCAAAATCGCGGGTTGAAGCAAAGGTATGAGACGGACGCAAATTTCGCGCTGCATATGCGAATGTTGTCAGCAATTGCGTTTGTCCCACCAGCATCGGTAGTTCATGTGTTTGAAACATTGGTTGACAATGACGTTTTGCCTCCAGAGGCCCAAGAAGTTATCGACTATTTCGAGGACACGTGGATTGGACGCCCCAATAGGAGACAGCGCCGACCACCACAATACCCTATTGAAATGTGGAGTGTTTATGAGACAATCTTGGAAGATTTACCTAAAACAAACAACTCTGTGGAAGGTTGGCATCGAGGATTCCAAGAACAGATCGGGGCGATGCATCCTAATATTTGGAAGTTCATTGATTGTGTGAAAAAAGAACAAAACCTGAATGAAGTCCGGATAGAGCAATATGTAAGCGGAGTCGAACCCCAACCGTCGAAGAGGAAATATAGGGATTGTGCTCGACGCATCAAGAATATTGTTGATCAGTATAATCCTGACAACATACTTGACTATATTAGAGGGATAGCCCATAATATATCGTATTAATTTTACTATATATGTATATTTGTTCTTTGACAATGTTCCCATTATATTAATAAGTTTTAAATTATATTATTTGATGGTTTTTATTAAAGATATTTTGATAAAATGTTTTAATGTTGTTGCGATGTTGAGTAATTCGTTAATTTTAAAAATAAAATAAATAAAGATGGTTATTTTTTGTTGCGGTGAATTGTTGTTGCGGTGAATTGTTGTGGCGGTGAATTGTCGTGGCGGTGAATTGCGTTGCGGTGAACTGTTGGCGGTGAATTGCTGTCGGTGAATTGTTGGCGGTGAATTTTCCTAGACCCATTTTAACTGCTCGTTGTTTTGTATTTCCTTTCTCTCTTCCCTTTAAAGCTTTTTATGTAACTTTTTCTCCGATGTGATGCCTTTTGTTGTTCCCGGTGAAGGGACCAGCAGTAATCATACATCATGTTGACTTAATGTCCGGGTGAAACCGCTCCCCCTGCTCTTGAGATGGTTGTGTAAGAAGTGGACTTTAAGGCTCATCAGGCATCTCAGATTTTTGAACTTGTCTATCATATTAGCTACGATAAGCTCATAGTTTGGGTCTTTAACATTGCCCAAAAACTTAGTCACAACTTGCTTAAATGATATCCAAGCCTCCTTTTCCTTTGTAGTCATTTTTGTTTCAAAGTTGGAATCGAACATCATTTTACGAATGTCAGGCCCAATGAAAACCCCTTCTTTCAGTTTGGCTTCCGATAAATGGGGAAACTTCTCACATAAATACTTAAAATATTCACCATCTTTAGGCAAGGCTTTTGCGAACTGTTTCGTTAATCCTAGTTTAATGTGAAGAGGTGTAGAAGAATCTTTTTTGGATCTACTAAAGTTTCATGCAAAGTGTTCTTTTCTCCAGCTGTTAAGGTTTTTCTTGCAGGCCAATGTTTTGTGGACCAGTGTTGATCCCTTGCTCTGCTGTCCCACTCACATGTAAAACATGGAAACTTAGTAAATCCCTTTTGTTGGCCAAGGAGCATGCAAACAATTTTCATCATCCAATCGTGAGCAGGATAGTTAATTTTCTGTAAAATCATGCCTATATTTTCGCAAGTTTTCGTCATATGGACTGAATGAGCCACAGGCAGTGGTGCATAAGTATTTCCATTGTTTAATGATGTTCCAGATGCCAACAAATGTCTTTCTTTTAGCCTAGAGCCTAGTAATTCTACTTTTTCTTTAGTTAAACTCAAATCTCTTACCAAATCATTTAATTCAGTCTGTGTAAACAACTGAGGTTCTAAATTTTCCGAGAAAATTGTAATGCATCATCATCCGGTCCACCTTCAACAGATTCAGGTTCACTGGACTCATCAACTAAAACGGCATCAATATACTGTGGGGGCTCAGGGACAGGAAGTCCCGGACCATGATCGACTGGCCGAATAGCTGAAGAAAGGTTAGGGTAGACAATTACTTTCTTATTTTTGGAGTTATATCCAGTAACAATAGTAACATCAATGCTACAGAAATAACAATCGTCTGAATGATTTTTCTGTTCTCTCCATACCATGGGTACTACAAATCTAAAAGCTGTCTTTGCTCTTTTAGATCATTTTCTAAGGCCTTCAATAGCAAACCTTGTGTGGATCCCAATGTTTTTCTTGATCACCGGGTAACGGGTTTTACACCAAAATATGCAAAGTACACTTTTTTAACAAAGTCTGTAATGTTTCGTTGATGTTTTTAACTACATCACCACATACTATATAAAAAAAAACTGTTAGGACATTTTTACAACCACGGTTAGCCATACTTGAGCACATTGGGAAACAACTGAAAAGTGAGGTTATGATGACTGAAAGAAAACAAACAGCTGTAAGCGAACGAAGCGGGAAAACAAAGAGCAGTATTGCCAACACTGTCAACCTAATTACATTTAGATTTACTGTATGTTTTAGTATATTAAAAATGAACACATATTAGATAACAATGAATTTCTCATATTTCGTATATTCAAATGTGAAAAAATGGTGTGTGATACGACTTTCTTATTATTATTTTCGGACTCAGCACACCCAAAAGCATAAGAATCAGGCAAAATCATTAAAAAAGTTTTTTTTATCGTTGACCTGTGTAATTTAACATCTTTGTATTTTGAAAACGGTTTACTTTAGGGCATAACTCTAAAGATTACGTACACGAAGTAGTGACTTCGTCGTGGAACATCCTGTATAAATAATGCACATAACCCCATTCTCAAGATGTATCTGATTTTGTTATAAATAGAACAATGCCAAGACTGTTATCAATGCACTTTATCGTATATTACATGTATTGTCTTTTATATTGACTGCAGTTCGCTCTCCAGCATTCAGGTAGACAGCCCTACGCCCCGTTGCGGACAGGGAAACAAGTGTAATAATTTGTCGATGTGAGTAACGATTTGTCGATGTAAAGAGTGACATTTAATTTTTGAATGCCAGGTCGCTTTAGGATTCCCTTTAAACTGAAACTAAATTAGAGATAAACAAAGGAAAGTCGATGTGAAAAGGAAAACTTGTAACTGTATTTAAATAAACATTCAGAACTTGAATTAATTATATTATAATAAATGAATAACGAACACAAGACACGAAAATTAAAACGTAATATACAAAATTACCTGAGAATACATTTATTACGTAGTTTAACCAAAGTTTTCCTCATTTTCTTAAAGCTCATATTTAATGACATTTTTTTCTGTATGCCATCTATGATATTTGTTACATAGCTTGTAATTGTATAATATGTTGCAGAAAATTAGTTATTCGCTAATTGAAATCGATAAAAATATATAGATATTAGTTTGAGCAAAAATACTTCCCATTTTGTACATCAAATATATCAAAAACTGCATTGCACCAAACATATTGTCACGAAGTGTACCTTAATTTATATATTTTCTATGGAAATCTTTTATTTTTGCTTGTTTAAACTAGGTAGTTATGGTATATGTGGATATTCTCCACAAAACATGTAGAATTCGTCCTGACTCCTTTTTTCCTCAGCCCATGCTGATAATAAAATCGTTATTATAAGACCTAAAGAGTTTAACCTTTTTTTGCATTAATCTCTATTTATATGTGTACAAGGAGTTAATCAAACGTTTCAAGGGCGTTTTAAAGGTGTAGTGGTTAAGATTTTTTATTATAGATTGGTACGTTGGAGCCAATATGCTTTTAATACCCTTTGAAGAGACCTGTAAGATAACTATAATATCAAGAGATCCAAAAAAGCTGATCCTCAGCGGGATGTGGAATTAAAAGTCACGTCTTTACTACACTAAAGGAATGTTTATGACGTCAGATAAATTAGTTATCTTTTTTTTTTGATACGAATCTGACAGATTGTTAAATTTTTAATACATTTCAAAGAGCATTCATTATTGAATCTTACTTCCGGAACGGCTTTCAAGTTGACGGAGAATGGACCTATTCGATTCCTCCTTGTTTTGTGGAATTCCGAGAGAGGTGTCCCAATGAAATTATTACATACCGAAAATTTTATGCTTTGGTTAAGAATTTAGTCAGCAATTTTCGAGAAACTGGAAGTGTTGGAAGGAAAGAAGGGTCTGGTAGGCCAAAGAAGATAGTAAGTACCTGCTTTAATTGAAACTGTAAGACAACGAATTGACGAGGCCCCAAAAACACCAATTAAACATTTATGCCAGCAAGTTGCTGATTTAAGTTACGGTACATGCCACAGAATATTGAGACAAGCTTTGCATCTGCATCCTTACCGATTTATTTCTGTTCAGAAGCTTTTAGAATAGGATTATACGAAAAGAGTTCAGTTTTGTTGTTGGTTTTTGGATAATCTCAATGATGAGCAGTTAAATTTAACCTTTTTTTTACCGACGAAGCCTGGTTTTACCTTAATGGGTATGTTAATTCACAGAATATGTGGATTTGAAGTAGCGAGAATCCACACGTTAGAATTAAAGCTCCCCTTCATCCACAGCAAATAGTTGGTTGGGCCAATATTTTTCGAAGGCACGCTAACTGCAGCAAGGTACAGATACGAATTATTGCAACCTTTCTTAAATGAACTGCAACAGGATGGCGCAACAGCTCATGCAGCTGCAGATACAATTAATTTTTTACGCGAATATTTTGATGACCGAATCATTAGTAGGAATACTGCAACACCCTGGCCCCCTCACTCTTGTGATATTACTGTTTTGGACTTTTTTCTATGGCCCTATTTGAAAAACGCCATTTCTAAATCTCCAGTTAATGGTTTAAACGAACTGAAATTTAGAATTGAAGAAAACTGTCAAAAAATTAACAACTCACCTCAATTATTACAAAATGTTTTTGAAGGTATGAGAAGACGAGTTCAGAAATGTTTGGAGGAAGAAGGCAGACATTTTCAACATTTGTTGTGATCATTAATTAGTTCAGGTTTATTCATTTCTTTTACTGTTGCTCAATAAAAGATTTCTGCTCCTAAAAATGACGTTTCATTATTATTTAATTCCAGCTAACACAACTTAACCTGAAATTGACATTATAAACATTCCTTTAGTTTAGAAGAGACTTGACTTTTCATTCCACAGCCTGCTGGGGATCAGCTTTTTTGGGATCTCTTGATATTATTTTTCGATATACTTTCCGTTAAAAATGTAAGTAGAATTTTTGCTTGTGTTATTTCATTTCATTCTCGAAAAGGCTGCCCGTGCATCTTTGATTACTTCTGCCAACTTTTTAATCAAATTGCATTGCGTTGATAAATTTTAATGAATTATCAAAGACATGCCGTTTCAAAAAGCGACTGCGAATATGTTTTTTTATCACGCCGTATAAATTTGGTATTGATACACAGTGTCACGGACTAATTTGCTCCAGTTTACTATTTTTTAGAACCTAGGAGCCAATTAGAGCGTTACACCACGCATACTACTACATATAAAAATAAACAGTGCAGTTTTAATAATGTCGGGTGTGCAGTTCGCTGTTAAATTGTCTCGATGGCGATTATATCCGAGCGTCCTGTATACGTCCGTTGTAGTAAATGGCTGTTTGTTCTGTTTATTAAGTTTAATGCTTATGCTTATCTTCCCTAATGACAACAAATTGTTCCTTTGTAAACACGTAAAATAATAGAAAAGGCTGTTTTAGTATGCAGTATATCGTGAGCGGAGGCGGCATTTGTATGCAGTCAAATAAGTTAAATTATGAACACTCTATATGTGCTAAAAATTTGAAGTAGTAAAATAAATCTATTAAATAGATACTTAAAGTTGGCATTACTGTTCGTTAACGAACCGTTAGCTAAATTTTGACAGCCGTCGCGGTGAAGTGTCAATTACAACATATTTGATATCAGGAATTCGGTGTTTCTCTTGTTCTTTTATTTTGGTTAGTATTTAAATTCTCATGTGAATTAATTACAATATCCAGGTGCAGCTAAATTTTTTTGAAAATCATCTTAATTGACGTTAGAGGTTAACAAAATCTGAAGAACAAGTAGTTAATCGAATGGAAAACAGACATAATTAATAGTTAATTTCTTGTTTCCAGTTATCAACCTTCCCCTTTTCACAGTATTATTATTCCCGTAGGTATTCTTACATTAATTTAATTCTGATTTAAATTACAAAAATGCCCTTAAATTTCTTTTCTATTCCATGATATCGAATATAATTAATTTATTTTCATGTAAACCGAATTTTCCATGCTCCTCAAGTTAAACCTTGTACAATTTTCATTAAATTAGCATGTACCTGCCAATAATAAATCATTAGTTGTAGCTTCAAAGGGAAGGTTACAGCTTGTTTTGTTGTTAATTCGCTTCTTTTTTGATTGCACAGTATATTTTGGTTGAAATATGTTATGTGTGGTGGTAGCTCAGTTGATAGAGCGCGCGCTTTCTGAGTAAAACGTCGATTTTGGCTTAGGTTCGAAACTTAAGCATTACCACGCAGATTTATAAAAATCTTGTCTGCAACACACCACACACAATTTCCCAATCCGGCTTGGGTTCGTGGGATCTTAATGCAAAAAACCTTCTTGAAATTTCTGTCGTTCGGATTCGGCGTTAAATTGTAGGTCCCCCGTCTTTGTACCTTAGCGCTGAGGAGGAACACGTGGCAGAGAAGAGGCCGATATCCAGCAGTGGAACAAGAAGGTTGTCAATGATGAATGATGAATGTTAAAAAAATTAAATATATTTATTTAAATATTTGAAAAATGAAAGTTCCTATTTTTTCTAATATACAAGTGGGCCAGGTAAAATGTCCTCCCTTAAAAGTGCTTGACGCAACCCAACATATATGTATTACAGCAACTGAGATTGTTGGATTTTTTTATAGTATAGAAGCGGATCATAATTAGTTACTTTCTGTCAAGTTGATCTGTTACTGCGGTAATTAACAGTTTTAAAGCATTAATTATGTTAATATTTAACAGGAAAAGCACCCGTTGATATAAACGTACTATAGTAAAAACTATATAAGTAAAAGTGGGTAATCTCTGCGGGGATATTTGAAGGCTCGGTTCCGCACTCGGCTGCCACATTTAACCCTATTTAAGGGGACCGACGATTTTAGGTACTCTCCGAGGTACCAGGGTAGCAGCGTGTAAGGGTATATTTTCGATCACCCATCCACGTGGTTACCGGGCGGATCGTTGCTTAGCTTTGAATACTGTTTGTCCTGTACTCTCATTTGTCTACTAAGCCAATAACATATTATATATATATATATATATTGCTATGTAATAGGTGCAAAAAATAGAAATAGATAAGCCCCACTTTGCGGTGGCAAAAATTGTTGCTATGTGTTACAGGGGATAAATATACTACTGTGCGTACACATGATAAAATAATGCACCTATAATGTTGAGCATTCAGTGACATACACAAATCAATGACAAAATATATGAAAATAAACACCTCACACAACACTATTCTTAAATGAGACTTTTATTAAAATCAAATACGTAATTTTATTTAAAAGCAAAGTAGAATTAATTTAACCTTAGGGTTATTAAAAAAAACATTGTTGGAATAATTAGATGCTGCAAAATTGCATTCTTAAATTGAATTAGGAAAGTAAGTTGGCAAGGCAATTCTAAATCACGGATTACATTTTTTTTGTAAAAGAAATGAATTGAATAGATTTTCAAATACATAAAGCCTTACAAAAACTTTACCTGGCATTAGTAAACAATTCCAAATTAATCAAATTAATAATTAAAGTAATGTAACTAACAACTACCAAACCTGATGTTCATTTCTTTTTCCATCAATAATTTTTTTTGCTTACTTCCTTTTCTGCGCGCGCTGCATTGGTTTAATTCTTAGTTCGTTTGGGGTCCATTTTTCTCTGCATTCGAACAAATTGTGTAGCCTGCTTCTCGTTTAAATTCTGCGATGATATCTACAGGCCTCCCATGTTCTAACTGGATTTCACTGGACCTTCATTGTTTTTTCACCTGTTACTGGTTTTCTTTAAATCGAAGCTAATTGTTTATAGGTTAGGTTACCAAAACCTACCAATTATTTATCGTAGGTAGACGTTGGAAATATTTATTCGAAAATCGAAGCACTGATATATAATTGCACCCCGTAGCACTAGGTAATATTTATAAAACTTTGGTAAGTAAATAGGAACCACATTAAAATCACGTTATTTTTCAACTTTGAGGTTAATAAACAAATACAAAATGTTGCAGACAGTTTTTAAATACAAATTTTGCTGGGAAACCCGAAGCCCGAAGGATATTATGGAAATGATGCTATTTTTCAGAAATTTTCCTTTTATACCTGTCCTGAAAAAAGCTAGCGTTGTCATAGCAACTTACATAACATTCATATTTTTTAACAAAACATAATCTACTTCGGCAAATTTGACTTGCCATCAAGAAAAATTGACCAATCAGAAAGCAGCAAAGAAATGGGACACATTTGAACAATAAATCTTATAAACTAAATAACTTAATGACGCATCATGCTAGGGTCAAACTAATTACATATTTGAAATCCTTATAAAAGACAAATCTTTTGACACCAAACATGACCCAACTACTATCAAAATTAACCTAAAATTTATAAACAAAATCGATAATTTATCGATAAACAAACAAATTAATAATTAAACTTTTGAAAAACAAACTTAAACTATTCTAACATAATGACACTATCTTTTACAAAACATTTTAATAGGTTCTAAACACTCAAATATAAGAAAATTTCGATATTTTTATAAGTACATGACCTTTCAACACATAAATATAAACAATTCAATTTTTATACCGTTATTACTAATAAAATTCACACACAAAGATGCCCTATCTAAGTGATCAATTACATTCAATCTCAAATTTACTTCAGGAATTGAAATAAGTTAGCAATTTTCACATATATGAACGAAAATGCCTAAACATTTTTAAAATAGACATAAATAAACAAATTCAACGTAATTGCTATGAGAAATACGACGAATTGCATCATTGTCACATGGACTGCATTTCTATATGCAAATATTACAGAATCTAAACGTCCTTTTATGTAATTTTACAATTTCTATCATAGTGGATGAAAATTACGTATTTTTGCATATAAACAAATAAATACACATTCATTGTTTAAACAAATACAACACAAAGTTGCCTCTCAAGATATATCAATGGCATTTAGTACAATTTTCTGCCAATTAATCACATTAATATGTTTAAAATTACAAATTGATATGAACTGTCAAATTATAAACATATTAATATCATTGTTATTACAGCTCAACATTCAGTAAAAATTGTTGAAAGGAATGAAAACAACCTTATGAATGCCAAATTTCCTTCAGATGAATGCAAAACTTGCAATTCTCAACCCGAACTAAGATCGGACAAGACATAATGGATAAAATCATTTGTAAATTGTGTGTGTGAACAACTCATTTCCATACAGGAAAGCTTTCTATAGCTTTATTACTTTATATTTAATTAGAATAAGTCCATTTTATTGAGTGTAACACAGCAATATATACAGCAAAGTTTTGTTTAATTCAGTAAATGTTTAAAACTACCTCCGCCCACTTCCACACATTTTCTAATTCATTTAAAAACGATCTTCAACTCGAGCATAATTGGTGTACAAGCCTCGATTATTCTATTTTGTAAATCATACAACCATAGTTTGTTATTCTATTACCTATTTCTTTAAGGGTACCCCGAAGAACAAAGTTTTGTGACAAGATAGCGTAACTTCTTGATGGCCATAGATGCACGGCTCCTCTTTCAATCCAATTTGCTTAATATATTATTTAAATAATTTCTAACAATCACTAAGTCACTATAGTGAGCAGGGCAGCCATCGTGTTAGTATACATTTTCTGTCGTGTATTTATTTCTACATCTTTCAACAGCCCGTGTAAAATTTTTGTTGCAAATTCAGGTAATGTTGTCTAGTTCGAATTACGTAGAAGAAGAAGATGCCTTATCGTAAAGTTTCAGAACCGCATACATATCTGTAAACAGCTGTAAAATATGCATTTTTACAACTATTCAAATTCTCATAAGTGATTCAAGTGGTGATGATGACACATAAATTTAACTCTGCGTATTATGAAGAAAGACATGCAGATGCATAGAAATCCGTTGGCCGTACAAGAAAATAGCTGTCAATGGATGTTTTGCATTTTATTATATGTAATTTATTGTAATTTTACTACTAGTGATAGTACAGTACTTTCTTTTCATGTTGAGAAGGTTAGCAGAGAGACATACTTTCGCAGACGCAACGTACACTGGGCATTAATGAGAACAGTATCACCCTTTTTTCTGTATCAGCAATTTCATAACGGTGCAGATTTCTGAGGAAATGTACATAAGTTTTGTGTTTTAAATTCATGCGGGTGGTTGATTTTTAATTACACACGTTTCGTCAATATACAATTAATTAAAAAATTCATAAACTATTCTTAGATAAATGTATGCTCTCTTTCCAACCGTATACGACAGAATGTTGTCACTTGAAAAACAGCAACGATGAAGATTACTTTTTTAAATGGAACACCCTGTATTTTTTATATTTGGAAAGCTTATTAGATTCTCAGTACGGGACCGTTTCTATTTTCTCATTTAGACAACAACTAATACCATAATAGTAAGAAACAGAAATGACGTAAAAAGGCTTTGGAAATGCAATTTTTAATCAAAAATTTATTCTACAACAAACGTAAATGTAATACCTTGTAAATCCGATCCTCTGATTGATATAGGCAACCAACATTACAGTGCAATAGATTAAAGCACAGTATTTAAATTATAGGATACGAAGTTTGGCTAAACACAGTCTATTATACAAAAGAAAACAAATCTTATTGTTATGTTAGTTGTTTACGTTTAACTGGGATCCTGTTTGAAGTTGTTAACTGTGGTGTTAAATGCTTAAATAGAACATTGGAGCTGGTTTAATGATTTACATACGCGAGGTTTGGTAGCTTAATTCCCGCACTGGCGCAATAAAAGAAACCCAATGTAACTAAAACGAAGAATATTTCCTATTTATTCAAAGTAATCTTTATTTATAATGCTTCAATAAACTTATTGCAACGTTCCAAAAGTGTTTGAAAACGGTCGGTAAATGTATCTGAAGAAACTGAGGTTCAATTTGACGTTATAGTTTTGTTAATGTGTTCTACGTCCTGCAAGCGTTTCGATTTTAGGAAATAGAAAACATTTGTTGGTACCAAGTCAGATGAGTAGTGTGGGTGACTGATCTCAACAACGCCTTATTTAATGAGAAATTACCCCACAATTAGTGCAGAGTGGGCAGGTGCATTGTTATACAACAAGAGCTGTCTACCCTTTTCTCGAAATTACTAGAAATGCGTTGCAATAATCCCTTTATCACGTCAACGTGAAATACATTATTTACTGTTTGTTTTTCAGATTCAGATACGTTTATTGAAAATAACTTAAGGTACTACAAATTATTATTGTTCTCTAATTAAATATTTTATGGGTGGGCCATTATAGGCTTGTGGTCTCTTCGGCCCTGGGCTTCCTTCCTTCTTGCGGGTCTTTGCGTCTGCTTGTGGTCGTGGTGTTGGAACTAGATACGTTTATTCATAAAGACTTAAGATATTACATGATATTTTTTCTATTGTCTAAGTTAATGTATTATATGGGTGGGCCGTTCTAGGATTTGGTCCTCTTCAGCCCAGGGCATCCTTCCTTCTTACGGGTCCTTGCTTCGATTTGTGGTAGTGGAGTTGGAGTTTTCCTTCCTTCGGTTGGTTTCCTATTGGGGTGGCCGGTTGGATCTTCCTTTGGTGGTGTCGTCTACGGTATCTGGGAAATAGTTAAAAGAGTTGCAGTATTGCCTGTAATGGTTCGGGGGTTCACAATGCTCATCACAGTGTGAGGGGGGTAGCTTCAATAAGCTCGAGGAGGTCGTCTGGGAGATCTGGATATAGACTTGATAAGACGGCTGTTGTGGGGTGCTTGACCTTTCGCTTGGGCTATGGGGTTGTTTCCGTTTAGAGTGCGGGTGATGTAGGTTTTTTTTGCAGTTTCTGAAGACGGTGGCAGATGGGGGTGATGCCTGGGTTTTCAAGGATTAGAATACTTTTGCATTTGCAAATTTTTCTACTGCATGGGGCGGAAGGGAAGCATAGGTGGGGGCTCGGTACTCACTTACTGGGCGGATGAAGGTATTATAAGCGTGCTGGAGGGTGTGAGAATTGCAAGCTTGAAAGCGTCCTTGGATTCGCCGGAGAAGGTTGGAGCGGTCGCGAACTTTGAGGGTTTCTCGAAGGCAGGTTGAAGAGAGCAGGTATAGGAGAAGGTGAGACCGAGATATTTTACGTGGTTTGAGAGAGCGATAGGCTAGTTATTAATGGTTAAATTTATGAAATGGGGAACGAAACGTGGATTCCTGCACATGTTGGGGTGTCTGAGACTTGTCTGCATTTAGTTTTATCCGCCACTTGGCTGTTTGGATTTCACGGGAGGCTAATTCGGAAGTGCGTTGGGCGGACCAGATGCCGTTGTCGTCGGCGAAAAGCTTGGTTTTAATTCGGGCTGGATCTGTGACTGGGAAGTCGTGGGAGTAGATGATGTAGAGGAGGGGGGATAAAATTGCTCCTTGGGGGACACCGGTGTGGAGGTGAACGTGGAAAGAAAATGAATTTTGGACTTTAACTTTACAGGAGCGGTTGTTTAGAAATTAGTCCACCAGCTTGATGAAGGCGGGATTGAGATTGAGGGCGATTAATTTGTGGATAAGACCGTCGTGCCAGACCTTATCTAATGCACGCTCTATGTCGAGAAAAACGGCGAGCGTGCACCGGTTCAGGTTGGCATTTTTGGTCGAGTCGGTGTGAAGTTTCATGATGGGGTTTATGGTGGATCGATGGGGTCGGCGTGGTGTTGGAGGTTTTGCTTCGTTTTATTGCTCTTCGAGATGGGAGGTTGTTGGTGAGAGTCCTTTGATGGTCCTTTGGTGGTTGGTTGTGGCGTCTTGGGTATCTGGAATTTTAATAAGCGGTGTAGTATTGCCTGTAAATGTTGTTAGTATTAACTGTGCTTATCGCATTGTTAATTAATTGTTCTTCAGCTTTTATATATTTGTCGTATCCTGTTTATCGAAAAAGTTAATCAGCATGGTTTTCCTTTGGGATTTTTGCAAAGGAAACTTTTTGGATTTTAATACAACTGTATAATTGAGCTTTCTTAATTGCTATGCAACCTGTGCTGGTCTGATCCATACAAATGTATACGAATAATATTTTTTTATAGTAGTTGGGTTGAGATAAGTGGAAGTGATAAGGAATTAACGTATAGGTTACACTGTACGTACAAGTTTCTAACACACTAACACACAAATTTCGTTTTAAACATATATATTTGCGGTTTTTATTTTCTTGAATCTAATTAAAACGGCCAGTTCAGCACCCACTTCAAATGTGACAGATGCGTGTTTTTCTCTATGCCTAATCCACCAGGATTTCTAAATAACCTACAATTAATGCTCCCTGTGTTAAGGGTAGTAATTTCCTGTTTTTTTCCGTTTTAAATAAAACAGCGTGTTGTGAAAATAATGCTTAGTAAAATATATGATTCAGACCAATAGTTTATATAATATCCTCTGTACTACTTACATGATAAAAAGAGGGCCTAAAAAGGACGGTAGAAACCGGAAAAATGCTTTAAATAAAAGTTTTTTATCACCATACTTATCTACAGGGCGAGTCAAAAGGCATTACCCATTGAATGGTGCAATAGTATTTTATGTTCTTAAGTAATGTTTATATTATTAAGTACACAATTGCTTATAAAGTAATTTTTTTAATTGGTTTCCCTCTTCTCAAACTTTTTTGCACAGCTTTTAGTCCGAATCAGAGCCTTCAAAGGCTTGTTCAATGGCTGCTTTCAGTTCCTCAACAATTGTTAATTTCGTAAACTCAGATCTTATCTTTTACTGAACCACAAAAGAAAGATAAGCCATTGGTGTTAGGTCTAGTGATTTAGGTGGCCTCTCTATTGATCAGCGCCTTCTAATAACTCTGCAATTAAACATGACATAGACGTAGTCTCAAACAGCATTTGCGTAGTGTAGTGGGGCACAATTATGTTGAAAGTAAACACATTTGAAATTATTCTAGTTCAGCTGGAGCGCTGGAGCGATATCTCAAACCAAAGTTTATTCTTAAATACTGGTAAGCTCCTAGGGGAGTGGTGATGGCGGTCCTCGGGACGTCCTCGGGCTGGATTTGTATTTGGAAATAGGCTTTCTTCAGATCCAGTTTACTGAAGACCCTGATCCAGCCAGTTTTGCTGAGAAATATTGCAGAAATGGGATGGGAAAACAATCAGGACAGTCACAGCGTTTAATCTTCTGTAAGCGCCGGCCATCCGCCAAGAACCGTCAGGTTTGGCCACCATGTGTATGGGAGTCGCCCAGGGACTGCTGGAGGTTTGGATGATTCCCTGATCTAAAAGATCTTGTAGGTGACCTTCAAGAATATGCAGTTGGTTAGGGTTGAGCCTTCTGGGTTTGGCTGAAATAGGAGGACCTACTGTTTCAATCCTGTCGAACGTATTGTGTAAGATTGGTTTGCTAATGTTGAAATCTTTGGTAATGGCGGGAAATTGATTTAGTAATGCTCGAATATTGGCATTCTTTAGTGTTGGAGTATCTGCTTGAGGGGTTAAAGAAGGTTTTGGTTTTGGTAATTGAAGAGGTGAATGAGAAGATGATGTTGGTGAAGAAACAACATTGAAGGTACCGTGCGGTTAGAGTGAGTAAAGCGTGTCGTACTTAAACGTACGTTTTGATAATACCTCTTCAACATGAAGATAACAATCGCCAGACGTAGCAGAAGAATCCGAAGAAGAAGGAAGATCGCGTTTAATCGCAGATGAAAATTGACTAGTACGAAGGATCGTCGAAGGGCAAGATTCTGAGTCAAGCATCAGTACTTGGTTATCAGAAGGTCGCGAATATAACTTTCCTACGGACGGGTTGAAGAGATTGAAATGCTGTAAAAAATTCATGCCAAGAATCGGCATATTGATGTCTGCCAAAATAAATTGCCAAGAGATAGTTTGTTCGTTTAAGAAACCGAATTTTAAATTTAGTAAAATAGTTTCTGCAGTGGGTATGAATGTGTTATTATCGGCTAATAGTGAAATTGGAGTTCGACGAAAAGTCGAATTTTTAAATGAGAGTGGCAATAAACTAAATGAAGAACCTGTGTCAACTAAGAATACTATACCAGTAGCATCCTGCACAGTTAAAAGAGTGCCTTTTGAAATTTGGGAAGCAACAGTGGCACAATTCTGTGGCTTGGGTTCTAGTTTTTTGAAATTGGACAAGGGGGACCATTACAGTTTCTTGCTTGATTATCAAAATTGTAATGATAGATACAAGATGAATTCTGTGGCTGAGCTAATCGATTTTTGACCGGAAATTGAGGATTCCAATGCCGCTTGTAACGTGATGGAGGCTTCTGGTAACGATTATGTGGCGTTTTTGAGGACTTGAATACTCATTTTTCCTAAAATTCGTAGATGAAACTGATCTGTCAATGGTGCTGTCAGCGCAATTGTCAACTTGAGGTAAGGTATGCTGATGTAAAAGTGTAAAAAGTGTATCGAGATGGTTTGCTACATCCCTCAATGGTAGAACGGCGAAATTCAATGCTTGAATCTTTAAATCTAATGGCAATTTAGATATGTATAATTCCATAATAAAAGGTTCTGGGATGTTTAAATCTTCTGATAATTTAAATATTTCCCGTAGCAAATTTTGACTGTTGCCATTAAACTTTAATGAATGCAGCAAAATGAAATTTGTACCGTCGAGGGTTGCGCAAAATGTTGGATTAACTGCGCTTTTAAGGTGTCAAAGGGAGTAGCCCGTAGAGGCTCGAGAATACACGAACGTACCTTTGCTTTGACGTCAACCGGCAAGTGACTAATAAGTTTATCGAATTTTTCTATTTGATTATTAATGTTATGTAAGCGAAAATAACAATCAAGGGCAGTGAAATACATACGAATGTCATTGTCAAATTCAGGGAATGACATGATGACAGAATTGCTACAAAAATACGAAATATTAGAAAGTGGAACAATTGATCTGTGTGAAAATCCAGCGATGGTTGCTTGAGCAGTCCCACACAACAGCTGGCAAACACTGAAGGCAAAGGCGGAACTCGTTGTAGCCGTTGAAAGTAGTTCTCTTCCGAAACGTCGGGTAAAGGGCAATCGTCGAAGATAATCTTTTGTAACGTCGGGTTGGACGTCGGGGTCACCAAAGTATTGGTATCTGGGTTGAGCTCCAGACTCCAATACAAAGATAACAACAAGTTTTTAGGAGAACGTGTTGTTTATTTTTATGGAATACTCGTAACTACCCAGCAAGAACAAAAACATAACAACCCCAAGCAAGGCGACCAGATAAATGTAGTGCACGCGCATTACAGTAAGTAGACAACATTTTCAAGTATTTTTTGCATTAACTGTACCATCGAAAACTAAGGTTAGGGTTACTTGGACTGGGACTTTCAAGGACAATATTACGGTTCTCTGCATTACAGTAGCTAAAGTTATGCCTGTGGAGGTCGTCACATAATTTGAAATGTGCTTGATCGTTTCAAATAATTTGAGAACACATTTGAGGGTTCCCCTTCTGGTATATTATATATACAATACATATAAGGATCGTCTGATCGTCTTCTAAGAAAGTGTGCATTCGATGTGGTTTGTAATGATTGAATTCAGTCTGTTGTAAAATTCTTCGCACTCAAGTTCTCGAAGCATCTTGTTCTAGAACAATCTTACGAGTAGACGTTATAGGAATTTGAATAACAGCTTGTAAGACATTAATTTTGTTATCCTCACTCAATGATGGTCTATCTGACTACTGGCAGTCCAATACAGAACGGCGTTGAAATGGTAATTCCACTGGTCAATTATTGCCAACAAAACTTTTGTACAAGGTTTTTTAAGCGTAAATCCTTAGTAAACATTTCGAGACTATCAATGCACTCTAGGGGTTACTTCACTAACTATTAAATGTACATAAAAGGCGGGACGATTACAATGTTTCAGGCGATTGAAAACAACATTGCCTTGGTGCAATTATAAGACACTGTTGGATACTCAGTGAGGATGCAATGTGTAGTGACTTTTGACCCACTCGGGATATAAAATAATTTTTTTGAGTTTGATTTATGACGTTCGTAATAACGTATAAATGCTTGATCGCTTTTCAATTTCGTTCGAGTGTTCTTGCTATTAATAATGGTGAGCAGTTTGAACACGTACTTCGTAACTAATTAATTAGAGTCGTTACATGGTAGTAAGTAATTAATTACAATTTCAACCAGTTGTAATTAATCTTAATTACATTTTTATTGGGAAGGAAGCCATTGTAATAGTATTTAATTACTGTTTTATTTCGTGTAATTGTAATTACTTAGTATTTGGTTGAGGCGGCCGCGGGCTGGAGGTTAGCGCGCTAGACCTCTACGCTGAAGGTCCTGAGTTCAATTCCTAGTACCGAAACATCGGATTGTTAACGGCCGTTCTCCCTCGCAAGGCAATGGCAAAACAGCGAGGTATTCTGCCTTGTAAATCTTGTCTGGAGTAGAAGTGTTTACACTTCCCCTGGTTAAGCTGTAGGTCCTCTATGTTTGTGGCACTGTAAACGCGCAACGCGCGAAAAGTAATTCAAATTCCAATTTCAAAAATGGGCTATAATTTTTTTGCAACTTATAAACTGTAGTTACTAGGCTACGGTGGGGAAGGTCAGGAGTTAAAATCTCCGAACGATGGTTGGTGGGCGGCCTATTCAGTCGCTTTAAATAATTGGGTACCTGCGCTCTAATGTACAACGGGTAATAATGCGATGCCCACTGCGTGGTGCTTACCGCATCACCTCGTGTCTAGGGTGTGAGAGCAAGGATACGGAAGCTCCTGCCAGGCTAAACTCCTTCATGGGGCGGTCAGCCTCACAACCATAATAAACTGTAGTTAATTTACGTTTGGTTACACACGAAGTAATGTAGTTGAAAAAAAATTATGATAAATGATTTATTTTTGGACAGGTGTACAATTTTTGAACAATTTTTTTCTTGTAGTTATATGCCATTGCCTTTTGTTGCAATTATTAAACATTAAAAGATTTAAATAAATTATATTTTCGTTTTAAAGTTTTATTCATTGTTCATATTTGTGTTTTATGCGTAATTTTTATTTGACAAATTGTTTTCTCTTGCTGATTAGACTTAGAAGTAATTAGGTATAATTACAATTACTGTGATAACCAAGAGATAATTATTTATTTGTTCCTACATAATAATTGTTACTATAACTAATTACCTCTTGGTTGTCACAGTAATTGTAATTGTACCTAATTACTCACTGTAATTGTTATGCAATTTTTTCCTTGTTAATTGAAATTGCGTTTATAACGCTTGAACTAATTACCTCTTGGTTGTCACAGTAATTGTAATTGTACCGAATTACTTGTCACTGTAATTGTTAGTCAATTTTTTCCTTGTTAATTGAAATTGCGTTTATAACGCTTGAACTAATTACCTCTTGGTTGTCACAGTAACTGTAATTGTACCTAATTACTTGTCACTGTAATTGTAGCTAATTACTTGTCACTGTAATTGCACCTAATTACTTGTCACTGTAATTCTTAGTCAATTTTTTCCTTGTTAATTGAAATTGCTTTTATAACGCTTGAAGCCAACATTATTAAATATGGATATATGTTCAATTTTTTGCAATAATATTTTATGATTGATCAATTTAAACTAGAATTCTAATGTTACTGGCAATATTTTGAACCCACAAAAATTAGAAAATCTACTTTATCAAATGAAAATGATCGTATCTAAGAAAATTTTGCGTGTCATCATAACTCAAGAAGCAGTTGGATAAAATAATTTTTCTGTAAAACTTGAATATGAAATATTATTTACTGAAAATTACATTAAAAAATGCTTCTTCATTCTTTTCCCTCGCTCTGTATATAACGAGCTTGCCTTAGATCTACCAAAGTACTATTAAACGAATATATTAAAACAGAATTTAATTTTTCCGAGATTAAAACCCAAACGATGTCTAATTCCCAGAACAAATTTCACCGAATGGGTGTTTGAAACAGGTTGGCTAACCATAAGTACTTGAAACATTGATTATAGGCTCGGAATTTTCTGGCTATGATAAGTACCCAATCATTTATCGTCCATAAACTATCCGATAGGTGAGTGAGTCCCTAAGTCTTTGACCTCTCAGGTATTACATCGCTATAGCTTTAATAAATTCTCATTTTTAACAGTCACGAGAAGTGTCTGACAGCCGCATGGGACATTAACATCGTACACGCGCGCATGCATTGAATAATAAACAAACTTATTACGCCCATTGTTGTTTGTAACTAAAGAGATTTGTTAGTAGAAGGTAAAACGAGGCGCCTATTATTTTTATTTAGGGGCGGCCTTTTGATTTCAATGGGGTTTTAGACGGTGTGCCAATTTATCACGCCTTTGTTATGCAAATAGCCATGGAGACTCCGAGAGCCCCAGACACATTTTTTAACGAATACCAACAGAACTTCCTTAATGCAGTGAAATATTAGGGATTTCCTCGATACAAGCGCAGCCCATTCGTTTACGAAAGTTTTAGCAAAGCAATTCAAATGTGCGAACAATCAATAACGTGTATTGTTTATATACGTCCGTACGCCTGGTGCGATATGCAACCCAAATAGCAATTCTAATTAACTACTTCGCTATGTTACTGCAAACGGTACGCATAGGTCCTACGCAATAATAGTAAACAAAGGTTGATAGTGGAAATCAAACCGTTTGATTAGAACAAAACATTTAGCCACAGTGAAGAGAGGAAAGCTTACTTGGTACAGTGCTATCTACCTAAGAGCACATAATATTTATTTCTGAATATATAAATTAGAATGTAACGTATTGAGTTTATCATTTAAGTTTCTTGAAGGCTTTCGTAGTTAGCATAAGTTGGTATGTGATGTGATCGTCAAACGGGTACAGATTCTGTAGAAGTATAACTTAAAAATGGTTAACAAATAGTTGGGTTAGGATTTCTGTTTCAATATAGAGGGTGTCAATTTGAAAACGTACAATGTGTTTTATCTCTTGAAGTAAAATAGGTATTGATATTTTCTAAAAAAATGTTTTGTTAGGGACGACCTTACGGGCGGCTAATAAAAACTACTGAATTTTAAATTTCAATAAGGCTGAAGCGCTTCTGCATTTATGCAGTTCCTGGGTAAACAAACAGCGGGTGCGATCAGAACTCACTGGCGGCGACAGGCAGGTGACCTACAAGGCTACAACAATAATAAAACACAGACTTATTGATCTGTTACTAAATATTGGGCAGTTGTAGTCACCGGGGGCTCTCCAGCCCCCTGTCCATGGATTGGGATTCGAGCAAGATACGGAAGGAGAGAGTATCAATAATGTCTACACCCCCACGTAAAAGTCAGTTGATGCCATCCTGACATTGATGTTGCATTTATAATAATAATAATTCGACGTAGGCACATTTTCGATGCAACCTCTGCCGACTGACTACCTCCCGAATGATTGCCAGGGGAATAATGATTAATCATGCTACATACATTATCTACTCATATAGCTACTGTTTTCAAGAATTACTTACATAGACACACCATTTTTGTATAATAACCATAATAGGACCCAATGCTTGTAAACCACATATAATAACAACACTTCATGGGATATAAATCATAACCTCGCAGGAACGCTATTGCTTATATTCATAGTCATCTTTATATATGTTCACATAAGTGGTAACACTAAATTCGCACCTTGCCCCTAGCTTAGAGGATAATCGCATCGAAATCAGTTAGGTTAGGTTCGCAAACGCTACTAATTAGTTAGCTTATGCCTAGCTACCAACAACACTGCCTCTTGTAGACTGCCGTTGCTGACCCTTCTTAAGACTCTGTTAAGTCAACTGTTATAGAGCCGGGAGAAGTTACATATATTTTAGTAAATATTTATTAGTTGAGCGTACATTTAAGTAATATTCACAATAGGCAAAAACTGTTTCCTAACAGTTTCTACAACATGGAGGGGGAGTCATCATGACTCATAAGGTAACCTTCCCCATTCAACTCCTTAGGCTCGAGATACCCATACAAAAACAGTTCAAATGGTAACACCCAGTTTGTGACACCTGTTTTAAAAACACTTACAAAATGCTATTCAATAGCAGCAAACATTGTTTTACCTGATTTGTTTCGGAAAAATATAGTGGTCCCCAAAATCTTCAGATTTTAGCCCCATTAAACTTTTTCCTATGGGGTCACTTAAAATCTGTTGTCTACAAAACTCAGCTTCGTCCATCGCACAACTGCGATAAGGAATAGTTCAAGAATGCCGAGCTATTTCGCAACAAATTTTCAAAAAAGTTCTGAGAAAATTTGAGGGTAGATTTTACTATTCATTTAATCATTTAAACTAGTATTTTGAAATTTTAATTACATTAACAAGAATAATGGATGTGGTTTCGATCATTTATGCTAATATTTTGAATTATGTGTTTTTTAAGTTTCCGAAACGAGTCGGGAAAACATAGTTGCTGCTATTGAATAGCATTTTGTAAGAGTTTTTCAATGAAGTATCACAAAGTGGGTGTTACCATTTGAAATGTATTTGTTTGGGTATCTAGAGCCTAAGGGGTAGAATGTCTATGTTGTAGAAATGTTTTCTAGAAAAGTTCAATACATATTTTACTTCCACATATATAACGCAATGTACTGTATAAAGAACTTCATTATTTCTATAGATTTGCAAAACAAAGATACCCCAGGATATAGATTTAGTTTGATCAAAAAGTATCATCTTGCTGATGCCCTTAAAAGGATTTCAAGTTGTTATGTTCATTTTAAAATTTGCCGCTTTATATGAATTAATTCCGTAATTTGTTTGCCGCTTCGTAAGAATTAATAACGTTATTTTAATTGCAGTCTTATTTTGGGTTACCGTTTTGCTATTTTGTTTTGTCTTTCTAAGTTTGAGTTATGTTGACAGTTCCCTTTTGTAAGCTCAAAATTACCGAAGGTTGTTTTTTTCACGCGCGACCTTGAACACTTCTCAGAATTCCCCTATAGCCGCGTCAGCATATCGCCTCCCGAAGATTTTCTCGAAAGTCGCACGTTTTAATTTTCTTTTTAGAACATTTCATCATATGTCGAAATATGGTGCAATTGTTTTTTGGGGGAAGTGGAGATTCCCGTTGCGTTTTTACGTCAGTCAATTTTCGATCTCTGATGACTTCGGTTCTCGGAAAATTCCATCAATCGGGGCCCGTAAATATATCGAGTGCTGCAAGTGGCGGCTTTTGAGTTTATTTTCGAGGGGTATCCGTTATGTGTGTTCCGTCTCGCTGTTTTACCAAGGGGTAATAAACAGACCAGCTACTGCCGGATTTAAAAGGAATCACTGGATTCAACCCCGGTAAAGGCAATTCCGTGTGAATTTCGAAACCAGCTCCCGTCGCTCTGCGGTTACCATTGGTGCGCTGAACGGATCAAAGTTCCGGGCCCCTGGATGTTGACTTCCTTCAACCCAGGCTTCAGGGTCGTACCCATGGATTTTTATCATCATCTTGCGAACCAGTATTGTGCCGATGCTCCGTTCAAGGTTAAAGATCTAGTTTTTGTGATGTGTAAAAGTAACCGTTTTTGTTTCGCGTTATCTTGCGAACTTCAAATTTTGCTTTCATGTAACTGGAAACAGCGACCTTCAGTCGCCGTTTGTGGTGTTAGTTGTTAATTATAAAACTACCGAATTATATTCCGTTTTATTCTTGTGAACTTCAGCGTCCTTGGTGTACGTGTTGTATGAAAGAACGTAAATCCCGTTGCCCCAGTGGCGGCGAGTTTTTTTTCTGAACGTTCAAGAATATTAAAAATATGTAATCCAAACTTATAGCGTTATTACTTGTTGTCATTTTCTTGTATTGTCATTTTTAACCGTTTAATTATGTGTGTGTTAAAAGTTTACTGCCTCTTATTGTGCCTTTTGTACTTGTTTGTGTAAGAATTTTGCAAGCTTTAAATATATAGGAAGGGGCACAAGAACGGTAAGTTCCATTCCCGTAAGCTGTTGGCTTCTCGGCCTTCCACGAGGACCTACAATCAGCTGGATTTGGAAGGTGGCCCCAACTTATTTTGACTCGCCCTGTACACAATTACAGATTTTCACGAACTCCCTCTACTCCTCTGAGCTAAGCTGTAGGCCTTTTTCCATCTATCTGGTTACGGGTAGTCGGAAAAGCTCGATTGGCTCGTAACAATGTTCGTACGTATATCGAGTGTTGTTAAACTGATTTTGTACGCTACACGACAGGATATCCGACTGTTTTTAAATATTGTAAATATTTTAATTATAGAAAATTAAATGGTACGTTCGGCGCATTTTAATATATATTTTCGGCAGTCCTTCTATCGAATTATGAATTTAGAATAAATTTTATTAGTTTCACATAAAGAAACAGAAAAGCCAACGCGAGGATATCTAGATATGTTAAGATAGGTTTACAACACTATTTGTTAATGAATATAGAAGTAGTTATCAAAAAGTTACATACGTGCAAGCTTTGCTAATAGAAGTAATGGTGTTCCAGTACAATCCCGACACGAAATATCAGAGCATGCCTTGAACTGGAAGAAAATTATTACTGACTCATAAAGAATTAGTGTCTGTAGTTCAAACAGTAAATAATGCATCCTATGTGTAAGTGCGAATACACCTGCCCATTCTGCACTCACTGGCAAGTCATTTCTTTTTCTTTCAAGAAGCACCGCGTTGTTGAGATCAATCATACATTCTATTTACCTGACTTGGCACGTATAGACTTTTTGTTTTTTGTGATGTAGAAGATATTAAGGAAACCGTAACTGCCGGGTTAGACACAATTTATCCGCTATTGGTTAGAAATTGTAGATATGTAGTATTCAAAATTAGAATAATTTATTTTTAATGTATTAAGAGATACCTACTTATAAAGTGCACATAAAACAAGAGCCAGACCGCTATGCTATTGCGATAACGCATGGCTGCTGCCGCAATTGCGTACATTAACAAAATGTTAAATTATAATATTAAAAATAATTCATTTACAGTCTTAGTTGGGATACATTTTTAAATAAATAGTAATCAGGTTGTGGAAACCAAACGTTGTTCCCCGTTTGTGGTAGTATAGCTAGCCATTGCATTAATGCCTTTTTCCCTCAAACCAAAATAGTTGCTGTTTAAGTAATGCCTTATTGTTAAAGCAACTTCATTTCGGTGTATTACAAATTCGCCTGTGCTTTGACGACCGTTGCCTAAAGTTTTGCAGTTTTGGAATTTTTAATGTGCCAGTCCTTAATTTGTAAAGTTACATTTGTTTGATTATGTTACTGTATTCAGGAAACTGGTATATACATTTAGATAGAGTGATGAGGCCCGGCAAGTGGAAAGCCTGGGGTGAGTTCTAATGTTCCCTTCTGCAGTTACTTAGACTGTTTCTAATCTAAGTTTTGTTATTTTACGAGTTGAGTTTGCAGGGAAAGTACCGACCCATAAATAACAAATAGGGAACTAAAGATTAACTGTTGAATTGCTTTTACCTGCTTTCACACCTGTTGCCTTATATAATTATTGTTGTTTCCTGATATTTCAGGCTTAGCTTGATATTTCCTAAAGATCTTGCATAAATTTAGGAAGTGGTTGTTGCATGGTTTATTTCTTTTAAACTTTAACAACTAAAAGTTTGTTCATTTCTAAATAAAGTTCTAATCACAATTCAGAAGAGTTGATAGTGACATACAGGATGTTCTAAAATGTATTCAAGAGTCGAAAGATCATTTCAAAATAAGGAATGTGTTAAATCTAAAAAGTTCTTCTGCATTCCTAGGGAACACATTAAAAATAATGACTTTAAGCATACCTAACAAATTTTTATATTATGCCCATTGGACGTTTTTTCTTTTAAACACCAAAGTAAATAGCTATTATTAACTGTATTGAAATGCTTAGCAAATTATTGCAATAATAATATACAATAAAATAAAACTACGGAAATCCCGCTTCAAGTTTGATTGCGTTTGTACTTCAACAAATATAAGAATACTTTTTTCCTCTGCTTTCATTTTGAACCTTAAAAACGTTGTCAAGTTGTTTTTTTTTCATAATTTTTAAATCTTGTTTTATATTAACTTTTCTGTTTATTTTGGCATACTTTTTACCATTGGAACATGGTTGGTAACTTTTGGAACGCTTCTATATTGAATATCGCCTATCAAAATGGTATACAGTGATCCCATTATATGTTGCCATTATCTCCTCCCGTTTATGATATCATGTGAAACGCAAAAAAGAAACGGTGCCACGTGTTATCTAAAAAATTACAATAATGTAAGTGTTAAATTTTGGTTACGATGTAATTAAGTTAAAATTCACAAACCATTTCCTACACATGCGCCTCGTATCGACCTGCAGAAGGTATTAACGGTGCGCTTCCAATCATCCTTAAATTGTTTCTCTAGAATTAAAACTATTGTTACAGCGCTTTGTATTAAAATATTTATTCTATAATTTACAATACATCTAAAAGAGAGGTAGAGAGGTGTTAAATCCGACGATTGAGCTGGATACTCAATAGTACCTTGTCTTCCATTATAGCTCCGTTCTGTTGGTATCAGATGTATTTTCAAAGTAGTACTGTATTCATCAGGGAACAATAACACTAAAGCAGCCACAACATTGTATTGGAGTAATAAAGTAAAAATATATTTATTGTTGTGATACCTTCAACTTTAATACGTTGAGCAACCAAAGAAGGAAATTACTGTGATAATTAACCGACTTAATTCTAGGACAAAATAACGTATTAAAATTAATGAAGGTAACTCACATTCTATACCATGACTTTAAGAGACTCTCATGGTAAAATGCTGTATCAAGGACTTGAAACTCACTATGACACTGTTTAATTTAGAAGAAGTAATGAATATACGATGGTCACTATAAAGGAAGTCTTAATTTAAAATCCATAACATAAATGCCCTCTGATTTTACAAAATTTTAGAATTACTAACTAAAGATATAAAAAGCACAATTGAATCTTTTCTATTATGGTCTAAACTTAAGTTTAATGTGTCACCTTGTTCGTCGTCACAAAGATAGTTCACTGACCTCTTTCTTCGGTAAATCCCACCAATCAGGCCCCAAATACTCCTTCCAGCTGTCCAGAGCTGTACTAACAATCAACTCGGCTCCGACTGGTATTCTCTCTCCACTATCGCCTTCCTATCCAAACTTGCAGACCTCTAATTTAAATCTAGCACCTACTAACTTCTGCAGGATATAAATCGCAGTTAAACTTTCACAAGTGATTGTTCTTGTTTAGGAACAAATTTAAATATATCCATTGACCTTTAGAAAATTTATTTACTAGCTTACAAGAAGCTTTTCAAATATTCTATGTAGTGAAACTCATTAAACAAATATCTCATTCTAAGACTTTTATACGAAGTACATAAAAACACCCCTCTTTGTTTTTCTAATTTTCTCGTAACTCATATATTTTTCCTCCTTCTTATAATTAGAGGTGTAGTGGTAGCTCATGTGTGGTGGTACCTTAGTTGGTAGAGCGCTCGATTTCTGAGTAAAACATCGTTCTGGCTTGGGTTCGAAACCTAAGCAGTACTCTCTAGATTTATGAAATCTCATCTGCAACCCTTCTTCTTCTTCTCTATCAACCTTCATTAGTCCATCTTTGGATAGAGGTCTCCCCAAGGTTCTTCCACTTTGTCCTGTCTTGTGCCTTGTTTATCCAGTTTGTACCTGCAACATTTATGATGTCATCTCTGCATCGCATCATCGGCCTTTCAACACTCCTTCTACCGTCCCACGGTCTCCAATTTGTTACCCTTTTTGTCCATCTTGTTTTTGACATCCTTGCCACGTGACCAGTCCATCTCCACTTCTTTTCTGCTATGATCGTTGCTACATCTGGCATTTTTGTCTTTTGTCTTATCCACTTGTTTGTTCTTCTCTCTTTTATTCTAATATCCAGAATAATTCTTTCCATTTCTGCCCCGTATGTGATTACCGGTATTATACACTGGTTGAACACCTTCACTTTTTGGTATACTGGTAGTTTTTTGTTCTTAAAGATGTAGTGGAGTTTGCCAAATGCAGCCCATGCCATTTTCTTTCTTCTCTTTATTTCCGCCGTTTGATTCTGTTTTCCATCTTTGATACATTGTCCAAGGTCCACATACTCAATTACATATTCCGCTGCTTCATTGTTTATTCTCACTTGCCTTGTTGGCCCATGCTGTGATGGTAGTAGAATTTTTGTTTCTTCTATGTTCATTTTTAAACCTGCTTTTCTTGATAGTTCATTTAAGTCTTCCAACATAAATTCTAGATCTACTTGGTTATTAGCTATAAGTGCTATGTCGTTTGCATAGCGCAAGTTGTTCAGAAATTTACCACCGATGTTAAGACCTTGCGTTTCCCAGCTTACTTTTTTGACAGTATCCACTTGGGGCTTAATTTGTTTTATGAGATTTGTTCTCTCTGAAAGTCGCTGTTTATCTAAGAAATTAACTAGCATGTCACCTCTGTCATTTCTTTCTCCGTAACCGAATTTACCTATGCTGTCTTCGTCCCTTTTTCTTTTCCAATCTTTGCATTGAAGTCCCCGATAATTAGGTTATAGTGTGACTTGTTCTTCATACAGGTTGTACACCTCTTCGACTTCACTGTTTTGTGTAGGTGCGTATAGCTGTATGACTTTTATACTATATCTCTGTGTGATCTTTATTGATATACTTATAACTCTTTTTGATATGCTGTCTATTCATGCTACTTCGTTTCTTAGTCTTTTGTTGATAATAAAGCCTACCCTTCCGACGTTTCCTTCTAAGCTTTCATTCTAATATAAAGTATGACCAGATTTTAGTGTTATCGTTTCTTCATTAGTTCTTTTAATTTCGCTCAGTCCCACTATGTCCCAGTCAATCTTGCTCAGTTCTTCTAGTTTATCATCCGTGCGTAGGGTTCTGACATTATGGGTTGCAATAGCCAATTTTTTATTAGCTCTTTTCTTTTTTGTGTCTTTCTTTTGTTTTGTATTTCGTTCCTTTGTGTACACTGGATTTATCGATACATTGCCCCCCCCCCCAGAATCCACGGGGCTTGAGGTGGTTTTGTTTTGGGGTTCGATATCATCCTCATTAGTTTTGAGGGAACTTGGTAAACAATCGCCACGCTTGCCCTGCGGGTTAGCGATGGATAGTACTCCTGCTAACTCGGAGCGTGTCTGCTGCCATTTTTACCAATATTATTACCTCAGCCTTTGCTTAGTCTGTGTGCTGTGCTTGCCTGAGGGAGTACTCATTTCACCATATCTGGCTACCCTCGCTTAGTTTTGCCTGCAGGTCAATGCAGTTTACCGGGATGTGGCACTTGGAGCCATAAGCCAGAGCTGGGTACCCTGTGAGGACCAGACATAGTGTTTCACCTCTGTCAATGACACTTGGCGTGACCAACCACTATGAAAGGTGCTACCTCTACAGCGTAACCCCCCATCCCATCATCATACACAATTTCCCAATTCGGCTTGCAACCGTGGGATCCTAATGTCAAAAATCTTCTCTGGAATTTTTATTGTTCAGATTCGACGTTAAACTGTAGGTCCCCCGTGTTTCTACCTTAGCACTGAGGAGAAACACGTGGCAGAGAAGAGGCCAATGCCCAGCAGTGGGACAAAGAGGCTGTCAATGAATTAGAGGTACCATCTGCCTGGTTCTTCAGTTTATAATATGTTTAACTTACAACTATTAACATTTGTCCTAAAACATTACAAGAGCTTGTTAATTTAAATTTCGTGATTCTGAAATAATGTGTGAGTGTATGTCTTCCAACAAATAATTTTTTGATTGGCTTATGTGATATGCCCTTGAAAAACTTTGGTGACATAGTTTCTTATCCCACTAAGTGCAGTAGCTCACTGATTTGAAATTTGAAATATCATAACTTTCTAAACATTTTTCTAAGAAATAATTAAACTGAAAATGTACTTGGTCTAATACTCCTCCATAGTTTGTACTAATCAGAAAATGGCAAACGAGTCCGTTCTAAAAGCAGAAAATTGAAACCGCGTTTGGATTTAATTAATAATAATTAATATTCAAATAATTTTGTAACATTTCCAGTTTGCCCTTTAACATTTATTAAGTTAACTACTCTATCCAAAGACTGAAGTTGGTATAAAAACATTTTCAATTGCGTTCTGAAATGGAAACGTGAAGTTAAACCACAAGATCAGGCAAGAACTTACTTCGAATCTAGAAACAGTTATTCCGGGGATTCGGAATGGATTTGATGTGGTGGAAGTACTTAGTTATTCAAAGGCGAAATAAAATCAAATATAAGCGTAGATAGTGAGGATATTTTCGTTAATTGAAACAGCGAACAAAGAGGAAATCGCGACGAACACATCAGAAAAGGTTAAGAAAGGTTCTCTTCGTCTGTGCAGCAGTTCTCATGAATACAAATCCTGAAACATCAATAGTCAGCGATGTCCCTGTAATATAGCCTTTTAGTAGAACTAAGATCGAAATAAACTAAATGGAATACAGGTTGGGACAAAAGTCACTACACATTGTATTGCAGTATTCAACAGTGTGTTATAAATTGCGCAGAGGTAATATGGTGTTCAATCGCCCCATAGAATTTAAACTTTAATTTACTTGTGGTAGTTAGTGAAGTAACCACTAGAGTGCACTGCTAGCCTCAAAATGTTTGCTAACAAAATAAGGGATTTTTGCTTTAAAATCATGACACAAATATGGTTTTAGTGCAATAATGGATGAATGGAAATATTATTTCCACATCGTTTCACCAACACTAAGATTTCTTTACGATTTAAGCAAAATTGATCTGCAATGGACTGCTACAGGCCATCATTGAGTACGGCAAAATATTTTTATTAGTCATTATTTAATAATGTAAATATTACTTAAGAATAATTAATTAATGGATAGTGACCATTGGCTTGCCCTGTATATAGAGATGTGTTTAAGAAGAATTGTGGGATAACAAATATTTTTATTCTATTTCCCATTAAAAAAATGTTGGCATAAACTGAATTTCGTGTGTGGCAGTAGATTATTGTGAATGCCAGCAATCGTAGCAACAATGTCTATTGTTTGCATATTCTACTTAAGAGGGCTCCAGAGCACGTGACATATGCAGCTCTTCCCTACAGTACGCCTCTCACCTCCTACAAGATGCAATCATGGTCCGAATACCTAATACACCGACGTTGCAAGTGTGTCTTTGTCTCTTTCATCGGTGTAGACCGTGAGAGGGCAGCACCGATCAGACGTTTTTTAAAAAAATAATGCCATTTTTTTATTTTTTACATAATTATTTTTTTTTCTGTGTAGTACCCCATAAAATTATATAGCGCATGTGGGATTGTCAATATAATTTTGAATTTTTACTAATTACGACTGTTTTATTTCTTTTTTTCAAAATTTACGTTTTTTTTCATATTATCCCACATTGCTAAAGTCAACCAAAATAAGTTAGTTCAAACCATTTTCTATTTGGATTCATACTTTTTTTATCAGACGAAATTTCCTGCAGTCGGTACTCTGGAGCCCTCTTAAATTATTTGATAAAATATAAGCCATATAATGCTTAATATTCCCATAATCTGTGGGAATGAAACAGTAGTAGTAGAAAAATACAGAAATATAGGTTATGGAGACACATGCAGCATAGCATTCGTAAACTACAAGCCCTTTTAAAAGTTTCGAACAGGATATCTGTTGATGTATACAGGGTGATTTTGAACATGTGCGAAAAACTTTAACGACCTATGGCTTTAACCCTTAAATCGGTTCGGAACCGTTACGGAGATAGAGGTCTTGTTTTTTTCACCAATTTACTAAAAAGTTAATAACTTTTTTATTTTTTGACCGATCGTGATAAACTTTGCTGGTTTGGTAAGCTACCAGTCCAAAATTAATTTGCAGTCAAGAATATTATAGAATTCAGTTTAAAAAGTGAATGAAATTTGATCCAAAATTAAAACTTTGGTTTAAAAATTTGCATATGAGGTGCATGTGCTTAAATTGTTATTTCTATTCTAAGTTTTGTTAGATGTCTCTTCATATATTAAACATTAAAGAAATCTATTTTTCTGGAACACAATGCTAGTTCAGAAACTGCAAAGAAATTAGGTTAACAAACTCGTTTCCAAGACAAACCCTAGTTTACACATTCTTAAACCAACGTTCCACTTTGGGTCAAATTTCATCCACTGTTTTTACTCAATTGTGCATTTTTCGCGACTGGAAATTAAGCTTGGGCAGTTAGATTTCCTAAACAATAAAGTTTATCACAATTGGACAAGAAACAAAAAAGTTATTTACAACAAAACAACATAAAAACTAAAAAATTGTTCTTGAAAATTCAAATCACAGAGATTTACTAATATTTGATTGCTAAAGGAAGTTTGTTGGAACAATTCTGACCCGAAAGTGGAAGTTAGAGATATTGTTGGGCCTTTTGCTGAATAGCTAATTTGAACACAGCCGTATTAAATGCTCGTTCATTCAGAAATGTTATTCACATAAGATATTTGATAGCTGATAGCTTATTAGAGTTTTGCTGTTTATAACAATTTCTGATAATAACAAATTCGGTTGCAATCCGCAGTGCCAGTACTCGGATCTTCTCTTTCTTCTTCTGCAGCTTATATCATTCATCATATCATCATCTGCCCACCTAGTCTGCGGCCTTCCTCTACTTATTTTGTTACCTCGAAGCCTCCTCTACATGATCTTTCGTGTCCATCTATTATCCTGCATTCTTCCTATGTGTCCTGCCATCTTCCTTCTTAAAGTACATAGACGTTCTATTATATCGGTTACTTCAGATCTTCTTCGTATTTCTATATTTGGTATTCGGTCTCGTAAATTGTTGTTCAGTATTCTTCTTTCCGTCGCGCTTTGTGTAACCTGGAGTTTATCTATAATACCTTTGTTTAGGACCCATGTCTCTGTGCCATGTGTTAGAATTGGCAACACATACTAGTCGAAGGTGCTTTTAAAGTGGCTGGTGTATCTGACTTAAATACTTCTTGTAGTCACCCGAAGCTGACCAAGCCAGTGACAATCTTCTATCTAGATCTGCTGTCAAATTATTCTTTGATACTTCTAATTTTTGTCTTAGGTATATAAATGTTTCCACTGCATTCTTGAGCTGTAATTTCACAAATAATAGTAAAAACATAATGGTTTGACAGTTAGATATAATAATGTTAATTTGTGAATGTAATAGAAAAATATGATTGAAATAATGTTCTTATGTATGTATGTAAGTAAGGTTTGTGTTAATTTTTATTAACTTTGAATATGTTTATAATAATTTATTTAATTAATTGAAAAATTAATTCTCAACTTTCTTATGCTTTATTGGAAATAGGTCGTAGGTATCAATATTTGAGGAAATTTGCAAGGAACATTTTGGTGTTTTTCTTTTTTATGTAACTTAGTTAAAAGTTATTGTAGTTTCTAGAATTTTGTAATGATTTTAGTTAATTTAGATCTGTAATTTGATTGGTGGAATCCTTTGGGGTTGACATAAAAAATTCCGCATCTTAGCAACGGAGAAAATTTTATGAAAATCTTTAGTTACAAAAACAAGTTAGTTGCATTTTATCCCTCAACGAGGAAGTACGTTCCTCCTGCGGCTCAAATTATTATATTTCATGTTCGAGTTTGTGTTATTAAATGAATAAATGTTTGTTCCCCGTTTATCGTCTATATAAAGTGTTGTTTTCCCCTGCGAAAGTCAAATTTTGGAAAATTATTGAGAAAACTACGAATTTGGCAAGAATTGAAGTTATCGTGGGTTGATTGTCCTTTGTTTATGACGGCGTCGCTCGTTAGTGTTATGTTTTGGTTTGACAAGTGAAAATTAAACGTCAAATAAAAAATTTTATTATTCTGCAAGAAATAATGAAATAAATAATTTTAATTACATCCAGTAAGGATAAAACAAGAAAGATTGTCAAAATTCTTTTTTACTTTCATCAAGTGTTCGATAATATGTTTCTATAGTCTCTGCTTTTT
>JABXWE010010750.1:0-11519 GCA_014611495.1 Limonius californicus | reverse complement strand
TATAATGTTCAGTAGAATAGCATTACTTGGTGCCTGTTTATTGAAATGCGCCGAAAATTGTTCGCGGACGAATTTAATGCTTGGACCATTTTGTCTACCCAAACCGTATGAGCGAAAATAGTATTCAACTAAAAAGACTTTTTCTTCAGTAGATAACATTATTTACGAACTTGCAAACATGTCACTACATCTAAGCAAAACCAAACGTCAATATTTATGTCAAATAACGGTGTCAATTGTGCGAGGTTTAAGCACAAGTAGGCCTACTGTTTCAGTACTGTAAATTAATAGCCATACTGTACTTGACGCGTGTATTAAGTTATTTGCACACTATAAAGTACCTAAAAATATTATTACGGATAACCAATTTAACGTAACACTAATAAAAGATTGGTTCAAAATGCATAAAATTCAGCATCATTTGATAACACCTTTACATCCAAATAGTAATGGACCCATAGAAAGAATTCATGGAACATTAATAGAAATTGTAAAAACTATTATAAGTTCAAAGGAAAAGAGTTTAGCAAATAATCCTTTCGATAATGCGGTAATAATACACTGCTCAACAAAATTAGGGGAACACTTTTTTAAGCGCCTATAAGTTTTCCAGCAAATGATGGAAGCAGCATTTTTTCTTGTTATATTATTCTCTAGACCTTTATTGACAAAGTGCAAAAAGAATTACGGTAATTCGTTTGCTCTTTAACATCGTAGACGCCAAAACGTAAAGAAAGTCTCAAAACAAAGTGGTTTTTGACCACAAAGCAACATCTGAAACTCATCAAATTAGTTATTGGACACAGTAAAACTGTCAGTTTTGACTTTTTCAATGCTTCTGAGTCCAAAATGCGTTATTTAAGTGAAATTGAAGTCGCGAGGGCTGTTGCTTTGCTTGAAGATGGTCGATCTATGCGATATGTAGCAAACCAGCTCCAATCAACTCCATCTGTTATCTGTAGAGCTTAGCATAGGTACCAAGAAACGAGTAGATATTCCAGGAGAACTGGACAAAGCCGTGAAAGAAAAACTGCCCCTCGGGACGACAGGTATATTGTTAATTCTTGTCTTCGCCGACGAACTGCTACTGCTCGTGAGCTACAAAATCTACTTCGAAATTCCACCAGTGTGACAATTTCCGATCAGACGGTTAGGAGACGGCTTAAAGAAGTCAATATGACTTCTCGCAGGCCTGTGCGAGTTCCTCGCTTGAGCAGGAATCGCAGAGTTAGCCATCTAAACTTTGCACGCGAACATGTGCAATGGCAGCTTCGACACTGGAGGTCTGTGCTTTTTACAGACGTGTCGCGGTTTTGTCTAACTCGTTGACATGGTCGTATACGAGTGTACAGACGTCCTGGAGAGCGATACATTGCCGCGTGTATACAGGAAGTGGACCGATTCGGGGCTGGATCGGTCATGGTGTGGGGTGGCATTAGTATAGACGGTCGCACAGACTTGGTTGTCGTTCCCCAACGTCTCAACGCACAAATTTATGTTGAGACCATTCTTCAAGAGCATGTTGTGCCAGTTGCGTACATTTTCGGCGATGACTTCATCCTACAACAGGATAATTGCAGACTTCATACCGCTAATTTAACAACGAACTTCCTCCAGGAACAAGAAATCTTAGTGATGGGGTGGCCAGCCATGAGTCCAGACTTAAATGCCATCGAACACGTTTGGGATTTACTCGACAGGCGCATTAGAAAGCGTCCTACTGCACCTCAGACTTTTCAGGGGTTGGCTGAGGCCCTTGTGGAAGAATGGCGAAATTTACCACAAGACATGTTAAGATGTCTTATTCGCAGCATGCCTCAACGTTGCCAGGCTGTTATTGAAGCTAATGGAGGGCATACGCGCTACTAAAGCTTGGTATTCCGGCGTTAACAGAATTTCCATTACATTTTAAGTGAAAAAACACATTTCGATTTTGGTAGTCTTCTCAATAGTTTGGTGTTACTCAAGAAACCCGTTTAAATAGAACATATTAGTTGTTTGTATCTTGTTAAGTAATGTTGAAAGAACAATATACTAAAGTTGATACTTGCGTCTGTCTTTAATTTGATAAATCATGTACGGCTAAAGAAGTGTTCCCCTAATTTTGTTGAGCAGTGTATATAATAGAACAATACATTCGGTAACATAATTCAAACCAATAGAATTATTGTTTGGACACTTAGAAACTAAAGATTTGATAGAAATATTTGACGAAAATTATTATCATTAACCCATTTGGCCCTACCGTCCTTTTAAAAGTACGGTGGGTATCCGTGCCCTCTATCATAGTACAGGTAGTAGAATACAGGTGGTGCCACTTTTCATCCATCCTTTAGTGTATTGAGAAGTATTGTGTACCGTGTGCTCGTGATTGTTATTGTTTGTTTATGTGTTATACACGTGTGTTTGCCGTTCTATTTATAGGCCTACTGCAATGGATAACTGGAGGTAAGTTAGTATAATTGTTATTAACATTTAAGCTTGTATTATATTATATTTGGGGACGTTATAGACCTATTAACTTATTTAGTACCATAACCTCAAATTTTTATTTAAATTTTGCAAAATATATAACAAACAAGAACGCCGTCCTTTTTAAAGGACGGTAGGTTTATCGAAAAATAAAAGCTACTGGTACTATAAGAGAAAATCGTATTCCACAGTCCCCTTTATCTAAGGCAGCAATAATGAAAAAAAAGGAACGTGGTAATTTTGAATATATTTTGGCTGATGATGAGATAGTTATAAGTACATGGAACGATAATAGTGTAGTAAGTGTAGCTTCAAACGCTCTAACAGTTTTTCCAGTCAATAAAGTAAAACGATATTCCCAATCAGAGAAAAAACACATTTACATAGATCAGCCGAAACTAATAAAATCCTACAATGTGAATATGGGAGGTGTGGACCGCGGGGATCAAAATTTGAGTGAATATAGAGTCGCCATAAGAGGAAAGAAATGGTACTTTTCGCTATTCGCTCACTGTATAGATATGGCCGTTCAAAATTCCTGGCGACTGCATAAAAGCAATAACGGAAATTTGGATCAATTAGAGTTCCGAAGGACCATCGCTACAGAGCTATTAGAAACGTTCAAAAGAACTTCAAAGAAAGGCCCATCAAAACCTTCGCGAAATTTACACGAGTTTTCTCGATTCGACAGGCTAGACCATCTTGTACAGTATTACGCAAATCAGCGGCGATGCACGGTATGCCATAAAAAATGTAACTTTGTTTGTAAAAAATGCGATGTTGGTCTACATCCCAAAGACTGTTTTGTACAATACCATACTGTTTAATTATTATGTAATAAAATATTTTCTTAGTTATCAAGTATTATATTTTCATAGTAGTATATAACCCTACCGTCCTTTTAAAAGGACGGCAAATTTCGACCAATCACAACACATATACATTTTTTTATATATTTTTTTTTATTTAAGATCACCTGTTCAACAACAATCACAAAAAAAAAATTGGGTTTTTGAAAAAAAATAGTCTCAGGGCTATATGGGTTAATAAAAGACTTTTGAATGGGCCAACTACAAATTTTTGCATTTCATACATTACTCCTCTGTTTGCAATGATAAGGAAACATTAAAAAAAGGTCTAGCAACTTGGCTATACATATTTGTACTTTTTTTTTGATACGAATTTTTTGCAAAAAATTAATTCGTGTGGCAAATCAAACCCTTAACCGCTGAGCTACGTAGGTGCAAATTTTGTGTCACTCGTAGGCCATGAAAATAGCCCATTATACAATTTTTCTAAATACTGTATCTTTTTTTATTGTAAGTATTTATTGGCAAACTATCATTTTACATATGACATTAAGCAAATTAGTTGGATGGGCTAAATTGACATGAGAGCAGGTGACCTGTGACACGTACTCCGTAGCTTATCGAAAAATGGATATGATTAAAATTATTTCTGTTTTTATAAAATATTGTATTGAGGGGCTTATTAAAGTGAGTAAAAATAAGCTAATGTTCATGTTTTCTATTGTCACTGTAACTTGTTAATAGGTGAAAACGTTATCAAAAGCACTCTAAGATGTGATGGTAAAAAATGTAGAAACATCAACCCAGGATTATGATATACGAGGCATATCCACAAAGTAAGTTCCGTATGGTCATAATTATTGTTCTTCAAAATATTTTTTATAAATTAGCTTACAGCTTAACCTCTCAACATAATCGCCTCGTAAACTCAAATATTTGTCCTATTGTGGCATAAATTTCTCTATGTCGCTGTTATAGAATTCTCGTCCAAGTAACTTGTACCATTGTTTTAACTCTATCGTCTATATCATTGTTCATTTGCCAAACATTTCTTCAAATAAACAAACAGATGATAGTCGGACGGTGCGAGGTTTGGGCTATACGGTGGACATTCAAAAAGTTTCCATTTGAATTTCTGCAATAAGTTCGTGTTGTCGCGCCTGTATGCGGCTTACATGATCGTGCAACAAAACAACTCCGAAGTTGCGAAGTTTTGGTCGTTTACACGTTATAGTTCGTTTTAACTTCTCTAGAGCCACACACTTCTTGCATTCAGAAACCTAATCGTCGACCATTCCTCGCAACTGGACGGATTTTGAATATCTTCACACATTTTGATGTAATCGTACGCATCGACCAACACCAATACACTGCTATTGTTTTATCCAGCGCTGGCCTGATTAGTAGTACGGCTTTACGGTACAGACCTGTTTTATAAACAAGAAGACAGACACGTGCCACAAAAAAATGTCAATAAATGAATTTGTAGGAAAGAAATTACTCATTTGTCGGTCAATGTCTTTTAAATTGGCTGCAGTTCGCTTTCCGGCGTTCAGGTAGACGGCACAAGATCTGAAACAGACAAGGGTACCAATACGAGGATAGTTCATCAATTATTGTATCTAACATAGAAGGCATTGACCGCTAAATAAATATATTTTGCCTGGAAACGTCATTTATTGACACTAATATATGCTAAGTTGCAGGTGCATATCTTCCTGTTTATAAAATTTATACATTTAATATTACTGTGACGCTGGCGATTGTTGTTGAAATCGAAAAATTCGGAATTATATGCATTTACCTCTAGTTCTGCTTGTATGCCGAGCTATGAATTTTGAGATTTATCCGAAGTACGTCATACGAAAACCATTTTTGAAAATTTTATTTTGCATGGTTTTCCATATTTAAAAAATGTACTGCATATTTGCATATTCATGCATATTTAACTGAATGCCAGCATATATATTACATAAATTCGAACTATTTACTACAAGGTAGTCAAAAACATAAATGTTTCGTATCTCAATTTTTTCTGTGCAATCTGTGCAACATCATTCTGTTATATACAGTGTGGAACAGGCAAATGGAATAAATTCAGTATCTCAATTATTGTGCATGTTTTTAAAAAACCCCGAGACACGTCAGTTTTAGATTATGAAATGACATCGTGCAACGTAAAAATGTCATCCCTAAATTCAACCCCCTCCGAGTGACAGTTGCAACCCCCAAATTTTTGAATTGGAAGTAGGGGCTTGTGATACCTCATTTAAAAGGTCTTTTCATTCTCCACTCAAAAATGCTATGGTTATAAAATTTATTGCAAAAATTAACATTAAAAAAATAAATTCATCTGATTGACGAAATTCGCTACAACCGACTAAAACCTAATAACTAATAGCGTTTCGTTATTGATAATGTAATAACATAAAGAACACATCGATTATTAGTGTAGATGTTCAAAATGCATGCCTGGCAGTCTCCTAATCGTAAATAAAAATGTCTTCTAATGTTAATCAACATCCGAGGCGTGGCCGACATAATCGCAAGCGTTATTCTTCTTCTTAAGTCGGCTAGATCGCGTGGTTTAGTTTTGTATACCATACTTTTCACATATCCCCATAAGAAGAAGCCTAATAGCGCAAGATCAGGTAATCGTGCTGGCCATTCTATCGATCCTCGCCTCCCTATCCACCGATTTGGAAATATTAAGTCCAGGTGCTGCCGGACATTGAGTTCGTAATGGGGTGGTGCTCCATCCTGCTGGAACCATATCACATTCGCTGGAACTTGACGGTTTGCTTGAGCAGGATATAAGTTAGTCAAAGTTGGCACGACATTATTTTGGAGCAGTGCTAAATGATTACCTCCATTCAAATTTCCATCAATGAAAAAGGGACCAATGACTGGTTTCCAATTCCCTGCCCAAACATTAATCTTTTCCGGTTTTTGCGTATGTAACTCTCTCATCCAGTGAGGATTTTCTTTAGACCAGTAGCGACAGTTTTGGCGATTAACATGGCCGTGAAGTGTAAAAGTACACTCATCAGAAAACAAAACATTTTCTAGTTGGATAACATTGTTATCTAACCTTTGAATCATTTGTTCACAAAAATACGTTCTTCTATCAGCTCTATGAGCTCCTGAATTGGTATCAGTTTATAGGCATGCATTTTAATTTATCTTAATACGCGAAGAACCGAGGAATGGCTAACATCCAATGCTGCAGCTGCTTGTCGACTCGAAGTCTGTGGGTTTCCCTCAAACTGAAGCATTACATCTAATTTGGTACCATTACTCAGTGCATTGGAAGGTTTTTTTTATCTGCCGCACATGTCCACGTTCTCGAAACTGCTTTTCAATTGTCCTTTGGAATATAGGCGGCAAATCGGAAAATGTCTCATGAAATAGGCGAGCAACTTCGACCAGTGATCGTGTTCTATCTCCATAACCAACCATCTGTAGAATTGTTACTTTATGCATTTCTGTTAAGTAAACCATGTTCCTGAATTGCAGTTAGCAAAACTCAAACAACACTCACAACACAGACAACTACTGTTATGCGTTACAATAACACAGCAAGTTGCTACGGCGTTTTCACCAAAACTAACACCGCCAACTGTATATCTTGTTATCTTAAGTTTTAGCAGTAAAGTTTCCAGAAAACTGCACATGATCATTGATATCCCAGAACTGGTAGCATTTAATTTTAGTTATTCTCAACTGCTGAAATATGTACCTAATAAACCGATATCCTTCGAAAGATTATTTTTTTTAAGGAATAAACGATTAACATTTTGTTTGCAAATACAATATTATTTTTAAAAATATTAATAATCAAAAAAATATGTTAGTGCATATATGCTGCTTTTGTTGGAAATTTACAATGACATATCCGCAGTGTTCGGTGATTCTACCCCGTCATATAAAGTAATTAAGAATTGGTGCTGGGATTTTAAATTAGGAAGGATGCACCACATGTGGCTTTTCTGTTGGAAGCGTTGGGAAAATTTTGCACGAGGAATTGGGTCTGAAAAAACCGCACGACGCATTTAGAAAATGTTGTCACCTGATCAGAAGCGGGGCAGGTTTCTCACTGCTGTAAACAATTTGAGATTAATGGACACCGATTTTGATGGATTTTTGGAAGAATTTGTAACTGTATATGAACCTGGGTTCATCACTTCGATCCCGAATAAAAATAACAGAGTATGGAATAGCGGCGTGTTTCCCCGCCCCAACGAAAGGTGCGTGAAAATTCATCGGACGGAAAGATAATGGCAACAGTGTTCTGGGATTCTCGGGGAGTTTTTCTTGTTCATTATTTACCACGTGGTCACACAATAATAGGATACTATTACGCAAAATTCATACTGAAAGTTCGTGAAGTTATAAACCAAAACAGACGTGGAAAATTGAAACGCGGCGTTCTGTTCCACCAAGACAACGCTCCCGCTCACAAGAGCTATGATTTTATGGCTGCTATCCACTATGCTGGATTTGAAAAATAATTTTAGAACAATGCAATGGTTTGCAATGCAGGACATAAGAGCATTTTACCATCCTTGTATAATGGTTTGTCGATATAAAAAGTTACATTTAATTTTCGATTACCAGGTCCATTTAGAATTCCCTTAAGGATTAATTTTGTAAAATACACACCAAAAGCTATATCGTTGACCGTAAATTTCGGTCAACGACTATATGTAATTTCTGTATAATTTACGCTCCATCGGTGTAGGTATACTTTATTTATAACACGATTTTAATTTTGGGGAACAAAAATTGAATAATTCCATAAATGCATGTACTCGTACTTTCCTTATTCACGTTAACACGTTGTATACTGACTGATATAATTATTAATGTATTTCAGGAAAAAAATTTCTATATGGGATTTTCAATACAGACAAATTTTAATTTAGCAAGGATGGTATCGAATAAGTAGCCCTATACCAGGCTGCACATTTACCACCCACGCTTCTTCCTCACAAACAACATAACGGGATCTTCTTCTCGGAGAAATTCGATAGGCGTATGGGGCGTGGGTAGAACTAATTTTACGACACGTGAGCAAATGCTTTATGGGATCATTACTCGAAAGTTTAACCTACTTTAGCTAATACACTTTGGGTCTTAATTTGCTCCGAACCATATAATTCAAATAGATTGTATAATTTTAATGAATTCCAGGAACAATCTGTAACGAAACTGTTAGGCGCAAAGGTAGTTTAAAGTTCTGTGGCCATCGGCTAAAATAAAGCTGACTGTTCTGTAATATGTTTGCGTGTTCTACATTTCAGAATGTTAAGCTGTTGAAAGATGACCTAGTGGACGAGAAGCTAGTAATTTCCTATTTACTAGGACACCGACTTAATTAAGTGCTTTCCACAATGTAGGCATCGTTTAATTTTCCATATTTTGAGTTTGTGAGAAGTTATACATACTTCGTATAAACTTTATTAGCAAATTAAAAATGTAAAGTGTACTACAAACTATTTTGAAGTGTAGAGAACGAGAAGAGTGACACGGTATACGTTTTTTAATTTGTAAGCAGGTATAGACAACCCTCAGAACATGAACATAGCATTATACAGTTTTATTTAAATATCTAACAAACTTCATTCTAAAAGAAATTGTGTTATATAAGTTCCCTTGAGTAACTTGTATACATGTTTCAATATTTTCCTTTTCATTGCGTTTATACTCAATGCATACAAAATAAAATATTTATTATTATATTCGTGTTCAGATGGTTGCCTATCGGCTTTTCGTAATTTCCATTTGCGTTAAAACTGATATTACCTCTCTCTAATTTTCTATTCTTAGATTAGTGCACAAAGTACACAGTCGCCAAAAGTGATTTTTAATTAGAATGTACCGAATGGGAATAGGCGTAGTTACGCATACACCTAAGCAAAGTCAATTTTTTAGGAACTGTTTGCTCTAACGATGAAATAGATATCAAGACAGCAAAATAAATGGCCTAAAGTTCTCCATACTTTAAGCAGTAGCTTTTCATTTACAACAGTATATTTATATCTAGCTGCTATAGTGCCACAAGACCACAATATCTATACATGCTAGAAGCACGAGGAAGTGCTTTTACATTTATAAAATTCTGTTGAAAAAAAAATTGCTATAATAACAAGTTGGATTCTGCTCCCACTAGTAGACGCCCCCGCTACCGTAAAGCAACTCTGGTAAACTGCGGTTGAAGTACTACGAATCGATCGAATGCTAGGGGACAGGCGAATAAACATAGTCAAAGTAGGTGTTTAACACTAGTACTCAATTAAGAGGCGCTACATTGCAAATTACAAACAAAAATTGGGACCATAAGTTCGACTAGTTCTATTAGTGCTGAGAAAGCCTATGAGTCGACCCGTGTCCGCGACCACGTCCAGTTCGTTCGCTAGTGCACAGTGCGATAGTAAAATCTACGTGTTATCGCTCCAGCCCGCCTGGAGCACAAGATAGCATACATACGTTTAACTTTCCTTAATATCCAATAAAAATTAAATTAAACAATAGTTCGGCCTTACAACCCGCTACCGCCCTTCTGGGCAGGTAGGCCTTCGCCCCTCCGTAAAATTAAGTGCTCCACTCGTTTTATGTCAACAATTTAATATATTAACACAATCTAAATATGAAACCAACAGTTAGTCCACCTAAACTCGTAATTCAAGGAGAAAACGCAGGTACTCCCATGGAGACCAATACAGACGCTAACCACAAACGTAACCTGGATTCGTCATCTTCAGACAATCCATGCACACGTTATTTATTTGACGTAGACAATCTTGTTAAGAAAAACCAGTTCCACGCCCTCAGTGTAGAAGTTTCCTCTAACACAAAAGATAACAGTGACAACAGTAGTACCACAATTAAGCCCCGAAAAATACCTCCAATATTTTTACATCACGCTACAAATTACCTAGAAGTAATAAAAGACATAACAAAACTAAACATCAGTGATTTTTCCACCGCAAACGCTGGCGATATGCTTAAAATTAATCTAACCAATCCAGACGAATATAGGTCATTAACGAAGTATTACGATGATAACAATCTAAAGTATCATACCTACCAAAACCCAGAAAACGCCAATCTATCAGTTAATATTAGGAACATTCCGATATCAATACATTAAGAAGAACTAAACACAGAGCTAAGCACACAATTTTCTGTTATCAAGGTAACACGTCTACGTAACCGTAATAAATTTCCAATACCGGTTTGTGCGGTCCTCTTGCATCCTGATGAGAAATCGAAAGAAATTTTCGAACTCACGCATCTCTTCCACTGTATAGTGGCAGTGGAACCCAGAAGAAAATCGCCTGACATTCCACAGTGCATCCGCTGTCAACGCTATGTCCATACAAAAAATTACTGCAAGCATGAACCAAGGTGTGTTAAATGTTCGGGAAACCACCTGTTCTCTGACTGCATTAAACCTAGAACTGAGAAACCAGAATGTGTAAACTGTGGCAAAATGCATCCAGCGAACTTTAAAGGCTGCGAATATTATCAAGAACAAAAGACCAAGCTGGCAACAAACCCTAATACGACAAATAAAACACGCACTCCACCCTTCCAACCTGCCGCTACCTTAAATAATATCACACAGCCCAAACCCCAAGCTCAACCACCCAGCAGAACCTATGCAAGACCTACAGCTAACCCAGTCTCGCCAACTCACAACTCTGGAACCAACATCACTCAAATAATCACTCAACTTATTATGAATCTCACCACTCCCATCATAGAACAAATTAAAGCTCATATATCACAACTTATAACAGATATCTTCAAAAATGGACCATAATAGGCTTCCAAACTTTAATCGGTTAACACTTCTGAACTGGAATGCCGACGGTGTCAAACGCCAGCGCGCAGAATTCATTCACTTCATTAATCAACATAATATAGATATTGCTTTTATCAGCGAGACACACCTAATTCAAAATGAGAAATTCTCCATACCAGGGTTTCGTGTATATAGGAACGATCGCATCGCCCTGATTGGTTCGGGTGGAGTAGCACTAATTATAAAAATAAAAAATATCAACCACCATGTTTTACCTTTGCCCACTACCACCAACTTAGAATCTATTGCTATTGAAATTGTAAGTAGCAACAACAATTCATTCAAACTAATTGCCGCATATATTCCTCCAAATAAACAACTACTAGACCAAGATTTCAGCCAGTACTTCAATTCCACTCAACCAACTC
>JABXWE010010748.1:0-43855 GCA_014611495.1 Limonius californicus | reverse complement strand
CAACATTAAAGTTCTCGTTATTGTTTCCATGAAATTCTGTTTTAAAGATATGAACTTTAACACTCTCGTACAAGAAAACTAAGCTCCAAATACCTACTTTTTTTTGAAGATTTGTATTAAGCATTCATAAAGGAAAAATTCTACCTGAAGCTTTTAAGGCATTTAAAGGACACCCTGCATATATACAAAAAAAATATTTTGCGGCAGAATGATGCGTCCTATCCCACAACAACTTTAAAATTAAAAAAATTATAAAATGCGTATTCCTATATTTTCGTCGATTGACCCTCAAGCATTTTTGACGATAATATTTTAAAGTCTGAACAAAGTGATGTGTTGGTGCATATAGACGAATTTATATATTTAAACGCTTTTAAATTTAAAATGTAAATGCATTAACATAAGCAGACTATTAAAACAACTTCGCTTGTGTAACCGACAATACTAGAATATTTTTGTCAGACTTACCTATTTTAACTACAGTAAATTTTATCATTTAACCTAAGCTGTTTAAAGTTTACATGAATCAGATATTTTTCTTTGGTGCTTTGAAACTTCCCGTTCCGCTGGTTCAGTCGTTTTAATTCGAATTATGTGACTAGCTTTTGATCTAACAGTCCCTGTGAAAGCCCGTACTTAATCAAAATATGAATAAATGTGGTAATTTACTACTTGTACACCAACTTTATAAGAAATTGATCTAAAGAAACAATTTAAAAATGCAGTAGATCTTCTGTGGATTGCGTAATTAGAATATTAGTACAAAATGTGTCTTCTTTAAAACTACTGGAAATGAAAAGTATTAGAAGAGCTATATCCTAGCTTGTACGCATCGACCAAGGCTGTCCTTAACTGAACCCACAGGAAAGAACAATAGATATATAAAGAGCTTAAAAATCGATTAGCGCTTTTGCCTTTGAAGTCACCCTACCGGCGAATAATGTACTATAAAATAAAAAAAGTTTTTCGTGTGTAAATAACCACAGTGAAAAAAATTCTGACAGGAAACTGTTCCACGACTTTTAACGTCGATTTAATTCCACTCAACGACTGTTTAATTAGAAATATAATTTTCACATTTAATGAAGTTTTAAGTCAAAGTCTCAAGAGATTATTGAACTAATTCTATGTCCAACGTTTTTATATTATTTTTGTAGTACGCCAACTATACTTAAGATATGTCTATAAATATTTAATTATACAACTCCTGCATTTTATGTCAAAACATGTTTTCAGTCCTTGCAATTTGGAAATTGAAAAATTATGTTAAGCAGTATTAAACTTAGTTGGATACAGTTCATGCAATGAATTTTGTATCAAATTACTTATTCGAAATATCTTTCCGATTGTGTAATGATCTATATTTTATACATATGAAGAGTCATGGGATCAAAATCGATGTTTACTATAATACATATAATATATTATCTTATTCAAATATATTTATTACTACAATATTTTATAATCTCTTTGTAGGATTTTCACTACTTCCTTGACAGTAAGAAAAGGGTAATAAATACGTCCAGAGTGTTTTACATGCAGGGCATAAATTGAAACATGCGTTCAACAATTGTATTCACTATTGTAGAAAGTTAACAACCTTTCAAAAACGATAAACCTCGGCCGTCCTATAATTCTGTATAATAGCCCTTGCATATTTACAATACTATATTCTACCAACATTTTAATGTCGTATCGGATCGTAATGTTCACATGAACTTACCAGCTAACTGTATTCAAATGTAATCTGTAACAACCGCTCCCGATGGGTGTTAAACAATATTTTACAAGAAGTCGCTAAACAATGTTTGGGAAGTATTAATGAAAGAGTTTCGAAGTGCACTAGTGTGATGATATGAAAATAAACAAAATTTATATGTTACATGACGTACGAAAGTGAAAGTTTTCATAAAAATCGTAGTCAAAAGCTCAGGCAAAAACTATTCTGTTTGAATTACGACATCCTTCATCACAATTGCGATTAGTTATATAATATTCATTGTTGATTACAATTTGCGCTTTTTTCAAAGTTTGTTGTTTCCATTGTAAACGCAAAACTTTGAAAACTTTATAAGTCCTCAAAGACAAGTTCAGCAATAAGTGAAGAAGCTATATCAAGTCACAAAATTTAAACCTAGCGCCATTTTCGAAAAATAGTTTAAGGAAAATTTATTATTTTTTTATTTTTAGTTGTTTTATTCTCAAAATCGTAAATTTTAGTTCTACCGTCTATGAGTTACTAAATAGTTTAAAGTTTATATCAATTGAATTATTACCGTAGAATGGAATGTAAATTTTTCAATTCGGCATAACTATCATTGCAAAAATCTTAGAATTTGTTTGCCCAAAAAAAAGCAATAAACTCTATGAGGTTTGGGGTGATTTAATCCGCACCATAATTATTATATAATGATAATAGATTGTGAACAATGTATTGAAGTTCATTCAATCGTACAAAAGTTATGTAGAATTTTCAATTTTGCGGTGAGATTAATCACTTTAGTTGATTTTGATCATTATTAGACTGCTTTATTGTTCATTAAATTATAACTTAAAATGTTGGTTTTGATCATATTTATTAAATATCAAAGAAAGTATCAATAACCAACAGATCAACGCTTAAAATAAAATATCTCAAAATTAAATCTTTTTAGCATCTACCGCTTTCTTAAACAAATATTTACCATTTCCTCCAGTATTGGCAATAGCAGGTTCCGGCAAAATCATAATAATGTCTTAAAGTCTATAGTGAATTTATCTTTCTCTTCCGTTCTAAATGCATTTTTTTTTCCATCTAAACATTTCATGCCCGCCACTCCAGTTTTGCCAATAATAATTATATACCTTTCTTTATGCTATCTTTGTTAACTTCCAAATATTCTGTTTCTTCATTATTTTCTAAAAATGAAATAATATTTCCCGCATCATTGTCGTAATCAGAATTATCCTTGTGACAAGTTCATCTACGGCTACGCCACTCTCGGAACTGCTGAAATCTGAGCGTTGGGTGGCAGCACTTTTCCCCGCTCTATGATTATTTTGGTCGCTTAATGGCAAATACGTCTAGACGGTGTGTTCGAAAATCGTTGCTGTTTCAACTAACTCAAATAGAATATTTTGCATTTGATCCGTTTCAAAGTCTACTCTTACACTTCAGCTTACATTATATGGAACTGTGTCTGTGCCATCAAAAGAAGATACAAGATACTCTTAAATAGCATTCTTTTTCTTCTCTTTGGTAGTTTGTTGTCCATCCGTAAGTATATTACAGCAAAGGCGAAAAGTCTTTCTTATCAATGGAAGAAACAGTTGGATGCGTCTTCTTCCATTCGAAAAGAACTTCCCTCCAAGACATCTCAAATGGTTTAAATAAAACCCACATCCAAAAGTTAGTAGAGGTCACAATTATTAATGTATGACAGTTAAAAATATTTATAATGTTTACACATATATATATATATGTATAGCTGATAAGTTGTCACCTCAGTGTCGCGGATATGGCAGACTCACCTCACCCTCTTTTAACCACTCAAATAAAAATATAAAAGCATATATGTGGTAAGGGGGTCCTCCTTAACAGGGTTTTCAAAAGAGGGGAAAAGACTTCCTTTTCGAATTTACATCTACAATAATAGATAAATAAAATCCGTTGTCACCTCAGGCGCATATATAATAAACCAGATATGGACCGTTCGAACGCACCTCAAGCGGTGTTGCCGCAAATTTTGAGGTGTGTAGGTCTGAGACAGTTAACATAAGGTCTTTTTGTATATGAAACATTTTTAAATTAGGTTTTCTTTCTTTTGGAAGGTCTTGACTAAAATTTAAATAATTAATTAAATAGCTTCTTGCTCTGGTTAACAAAAATAAAAATTTTATTTAGTATTAACATAACAATTAACAAAAAAGGATACTTAGTTGAATAATAATAATGCAAAACTAAATTTTAGTCAACAATGACTAAAGACTAGATTAAGAAATTGTCAGACGTGGAAGCTGTCCCAAGTCTTGATTAAAAAATTCTACCTCAAATTAAATAACGTAGGTATGTATACGAGAATGTTTCAAAAAATATTATATTTATAAACATAGGAACACAACAAAGAAAAAAATAGATCATTACAATAGCTAACACATATGCACATTAAATTAAATTAAGGAAAGTAAGTTGTGCGACAAACAGATAATAAATATAACAAAAAGAGCAAATAGTTACAAATGAAAATAAATAAATATAATTAAACATTTCAATATGCCTTACAAACATTTTTGACATAATGTCGGCATTACAAAATTTACAACGTGTTTTTTTTGTGCTTTCTATTTTTCTGTGCTTTCTGTCCAAAGGTAATATTGCGTCACTTACATTTTTTATTTTAAACTCAAACTCTTTGATTTTATTTTTCGAAACACATATCAGAAAGTGTTTATCGTAAAATGTCTCCAACACCATAAACAATAACAAATACATAATTTTTTTGATTTTTTTAATAAACTTACATTATTAGTTCTTGTTTCCTCAACATACGCTGCAAATTGTAGTTCTGCATTTTGGCTATTAAAATATTCCTTAGATCCATCTCCCATTTCATATATACTGTTTGTCTGACCTTTTAATTCAAAATATTCAGGTGGACTACTATTTTCCACTTTTTCATTTGTAACTCCTAAGTTATAACAGCTATTAATTACCATAACAGGAATCACTGGAGAAGTGCATACATTCTAAAACATATTGTCTTTGTTAGCTAAAGCAAAAATATCAGAAATTAATTATTTTTTAGAATACTGTTTTTGAATAACTATGTAAAAATGATACAAATTTTATTATTTAAACACGTATAACAACTATTCGATAAAACTTACATTGTCTTTAGGTTTGTTTACAAACAGGTTTTCAATTGCAACATAATTTGATTTTTGGCTACTACACTTTGATGAATATAATGCTACAATTGCTGTTTGTACCATATACGAGGTCGGACAAATATATGTATAACGGGATTGATCAAATACAAAGCATGTGAGGTAGCCATAGGTGAAAATACCTCTAGCGTCCTTCGAAGTAATCTCCCTCAACTTCTATGCACCGTTGACATTGATGATACAAGTCGCGGAAAGCCTGCTTAAATTTGTCGCGAGGAAGTGCGTTTAGTTCGGCGGTAACATTCCGTTAAATGTCTTCCACGTCGTCAAAGCGCGTTCCCTTGAGGGTCAATGACATCTGAGGAAATAGCATGAAGTCCGCAGGAGACAGATCCGGCGAATAGGGAGGATGTTCTAAGACTGGGACATTTCTTGTCGCCAGAAACGTCTTCACAATCACAAGGCGGATTGCACAGGGGCATTGTCGTGTAAAAGGTGTCACTTGCCGGAGGCTGCCAAATGCGGTCGCACACGTCGAATGTGTTTTAGTAACATGACACCTTTGTAGTACAGGCTAGTGACGGTGACACGCAGTGGCACAAATTCTTTGTGAATGATGTATTGACGGAAAAAAAAGGGATCAGCATGGTCTTCACTTTCGATTTTTGGAGACGGAATTTCTTTGGCCTGGGAAACGTCTTCGATCGCCATTCCATGCTTTGTCTCTTGCTTTCTGGATCGTACTGGAAGCACCACGACTCGTCACCAGTAACAATTGAATCCAGAAAGTTTGGGTCACTGTTGGCTGTTGCAATGCAGTCGCGGGAGGTGTCCGCTCGATACGCTTTTTGCTCAGCGGTCAAATTGTGCGGGACAAATTTGGCATAGACCTGCCTTTTCTTCAAATCCTTCTCCAAAACGGTTCTAATAGTTTCACGGCTAATAGTCAGCTCCTGCTCCATCATTCTCAGTGTCAGTCGTCGATCAGCCGCCACAAGTTGTCGGACTTTTCGATCGTTACAGGGTTCCTCGTTGTGATCGGACGACCCGGCTTTTGATCATCGTAAAGGTCCTGCCGACCTTCACGAAATCTGGCAAACCACTCGAAAACGCGAGTACGGGACATGGCCTCATCGCCGTACAGTTTTCAACATCTCGAATGTCTCCGTGGCCGTTTTCCCCAATTTGAAACAAAACTTAATGTTCGCTCTCTGCTCCACAGCCTACCACGCAAATTCTGACAGGAAGCCGTTTTAGCTATGTGTAGACGAAAGTTCCAGCTACAATTTGGATATGATTTGGAAACAGTCAGTTTCTTACAGCGTCCGCAGTAGTGCCAATCCCGTTTCATATTGGCCGACCTCGTAGGTACATATCGACTTGTCTATGTTGTTATTAAAAAAACTGTTTTTCGTCCATTCCTAACACAAATAGATATAACAAGTAACTGCTCTTTATGTGTTAGGGAAGTGTGTTTAGTTAAGATTAGTGACTTACACGGGTTCTCTCTAATGCATCGGTTACGACAATTAGTCGATCAATTCCATCAATTTCAATTCTCTTATTTTCATTTGGAGGTTCATTTTTTTCATTGATACCATAATTATTGTTCGTTTCGGGATGGCTTACTTGAAAATCCTTAAAATTAATTCATTAATATTATCGTAATACGACTACGACTACTATTATTATGTAATGTTATCATTTATTTATAATAAATTAAAACTAAAACTACTGTATCTAATATTATTTAGACAAATAAGTTTTGAAAAATGTTATATTCATTCAAAAAGTATATAAATTTTATCGACAAATCAGTCAGTGGGGGAATCCCCGTAGTGGGTGTAACACAAACTATTTTAGCACGTGTAACGAAATCTTAAAGTTCAGGGTATTTAATCGGTGTAAAACAAGTAAAATGTCTCAAAAAGAGTACTATATACTTACCTTGGCTAGCTTTAACAGTAATTTAGTTCTAGAAGACATGTAATAAAATATATTATAAAGTTTTTTAAACACAAACCACACACTGCTTCAACTAAATGTTTGCTACAACGTTGCCAATATCTCGAGGTGACAAAGCACGGTTCAGATAAATATACGCACTGAGGTGACATAAAACGGGCTATTACAACTATGAGAATGCGACACTAGCGCCAGTTATATACCATTCGAACTAACGGGACAAATAATAGGTATCAGAACAACCAAGTCACCTCAACCGTATTTTTCGTGGAGGAGGTCTACGGACCACCTATTTTCCATTCCTATTAAAATATACGCAAAACGTTGTCACCTCGAATTTTCGAGGTGACAACGTTGTATATGAGGTGACAACGAATGTTTTAAATCTATTTTTGAGGTGACAGAGTACCCTTTATAAGTATATATATACATATATATATATATATATATATATATTATTACTTTTTTGGATTTATTATTTTTTATCTTTACAATGGCATAGGGTTTTAAGTATGTATCGCTAATAGTTTCGATAATAATTATCTATTCCTTAAAATTTTAAAAAATGATAGTCTGTCTTTACAAGGGTTGCCTTTTCTATTTTGGAATTAGAGAAAAAAAAACAAATATTTATCATTGGCAGTGGCTTTATTATTTTTCAAAATATTCTCTATGAATATCAATACACTTTTTTATGGGTGCGAACCAATTTTCGAAGCACTTTTTCCACTCCGATTGAGGTATCTCCAAAATATGCATTTTGAACGTATCAACCGCTCCTTCAGGTGTCGAAAAAGGTAGACTTCGCAATTTATTTTTTATGTTTGGGAATAAAACGAAGTCAATGGGTGCCAAATCAGGACTATACGGCGGATGACTCATCAAATCGACGTTTTGAGTGCTCAAAAAGTCACTTGTTAGAGCCGATGTGTGAGAACTCGCATTGTCGTAGTGGAGAATGATCCGTTTTCGGCGGTTGGTTTTCCTTATTTCTCCGAAGACTTGTGGCAAACAAATGGTTGTGTACCATTCAGAATTGACCGTTCTACGTTGCACCAATGGTACGGTTGAGACATGTCCAGTTTTTCCGAAAAAACACGCGACCATTTTCTTCGAAGTGCTTCGAGCACGAACGACTTTTGTTGGGTTTGGCTCGCCTTGGAAGACCCATACAGTCGACTGATGTTTACTTTCGGGCTCACACGCGTAGATCCACGATTCGTCACCTGTCACGATGCCACACACATCTTTTTGAAGCACCGCGATCGAATTTTTTGAGCATTTCTTGCGACCAATTGACACGAGCTTGTTTTTGAGCGATTGTCAAATTATGTGGGATCCAACGCGAACAAATCCTTTTACGGCCAAATGCTCATGCAATATTAATTATATGCTGGTCCCACTGATGTCCAAGGATACCTCAATCTCACGACGATCTTGCAGTATCAGTTCACGCGCCGCATCGATATTTTTCGGAATAACAATTGATTTTGAGTTCGGTAAACCATCGATTAACACTGGTCCTTGATGGTGCTTCGTCGCTAAAAATCGAATTAAATTTATCGAAGGACTGTGGTTGAGTTAATCTACGTCGAAAGTTATAAAAAATGATCGCACGAAATTGTTCACGAGTTAATTCCATTTTTTGGCCGATATGAATTTTTCAAGTTACTGTAAACAACACAAATAGCGCTCGTACGTCAATACGTTCTGAGTACGTTTCCGCCAAAAATGTCAAACTTTACGATAGAGACGTCAATTGCCAGATGGCAGCACTAGGGTTGCCCAAACCCGAAATATAAAAGGCAACCCTCGTAACAGTTAGTATCTAAATAACGACATATAATTTTTGTAACTTATTTTGCAGTTTACAAGATCACATTTTCAGATAGGTGCTCGTTGAATCAGTTCTCGGTACTCAGTTCAATACTGCACCAAACATCTACTAATGGCTCTTTCGTGAATCTCGACTTCAAAACAGTATCGGATGTTAAATCGACCAACGATTCATAGTGAGCGCTGGGAGGGTTGTTGGCTTTTCGGTAACTTCAAAGGGATTTCGAATTTATATTGTTCAAGGTTCTTTTCCTGGTTCTCTGGAAAGTACTCTATTATTAAATAAAGCACGTGATTGAATGTTGATAGATTTCATTAAAAAGTTGATCGGGATGTTCTTCTCTAAGTCTTCTTCCCAAAATTGCTTTAAGGTTGGAAATGAATCAACGTCGTGTTCCTTAATCGATTCTGCCCAAAACTTGAGATTCTTTTTAAAAGCAGCCACTTTTTCATTAGCAACAAAGACTGTGATATTTTTTCCCTGGATGGCAAGGCTTACCTAATTTATTTTAGAAAATATATCAGCTAAATATGCAATAGCCACTCTTTATCCTCAAATCTTTTTTCCAACCCTCCCCCTATGCTTTGACTACTCAAAAACATAGCAACTTCTTGTCGCAATTCAAATAAACGAGCTAAGGACTAGCCTCGAGATAGCCATCTTACTTCAGTGTGGAGAAGTAAAGATTTACGAACACTTCCCATATCATCGCAAAGTATGTGAAACAATCGCGTATTAATAAGCGGTCAAGCTTTAATGAAATTAATTAGTGTTACTGCTTCATCAAGGACAGATTTTAAAGACATCTGTTTTACAGCCACTGCTTGCCTATGTAAAATACAATGACTACTTGTGCATGTGGCAACTTCTTTGATTCGTGCAACGGCACCAGCATTTTTTCCCACCATTGCCTTGGCACCATCTGTGCAAATATCAACGCAATGTTCCCATGGTATTTGGTTTGATGTAAAAAAAGGATCTAACATTTTAAATAGTTCTGCTCGAACAGTATTACTAGGAAGTGGCTTGCGCAAAAGAAGGTCTTCTTGAAACGATGTCTGGTGTTCGTACCATACAAACACAAGTAATACCGCTAGTCCAGCAACGGCCGTGGATTCGTCCATTTGAAGTGCAAATTTTGTGTTTCTACGAAGGGTTGTCAGTTCAGTCTTTACGTTATCTGCCATATCTTTAATACGATTACTCACGGTATCATTTGAGAGTGGTACTGTGGCACAGTTTGGATGATTTTTCATCTACCAAACATTTTGTGGCATCAACTATACACGGCTTAATAAGTGTTTCTCCAATTGTATGTGCCTCTCTCGGCTGTGAAATGCGGTAACTAATTATGTATGAGGCTTGTAACGGTCCGCCCACGTGGTGGACGGTTGCCTGGTTTTAGCTCAGAGGCAGAAATTCGTAATAACATGCGGAGAGACTGTAATAATTATAACAGGATTTATTTTATTTAAATGTTACAATTAAAAGCAAAATATGTGTGATTCTGGTGTTATAAAGAAAATAATAATATATTCAAAATCCTGGACGGTACGCCACTGGACGGACTGACGAAGTCGGGTCACTGGACTGGTAGATTGCGTTACAGCTGTGGGCCGCGCGCAGCATGCGTGTCCTGTCTTTACATAAACAAATAAAATATATGTTGCCACCTGGCAGTTAGTTTAAATACGTGTAACAGAATGTACTTCGAAAATTATTAATCTGAACCTTTTCAGTGTTCACAAAGCTATTAGATTACTCGTCACCTGGCACGCGTGTCCTTGTTGGGTCAACGAACGTTTGATTAAATCCAGATGCTGGGAAATGTTCTTGTAGTCGTAATTTCGCCGGTGAATGAATTTAAATGTTTCGTAGGATATTGTAACAATAAAACATTACTGTACGGTGAGTATTTAAAACTGTTAATGCCTAATTTTAAAAATACGTACAAACTGGCCTGACCGATTATAACATGTTGTTAAATTAGTTCGGAAATTGCCGAACTTAACATTTTAAGGAGGATTGAAGAAAATCCAGCCACCAGTACTGGAAGACTTTCTGCCAAAACAAATATTAAGCCTTGCCTAATTTAGAAAATGTTAGGTCAAGAGCAATTGTACCCGTACCATATTCAAAGGGTACAAGTTCTTATTGTGCCTGATTATGTTGTACGTCTGGTGTTTTGCCGATGGGCACTGACAAGAGTTGCGGAAAACGCTAACATTGTTAGTGAAGTCTTATTTACTCACGAAGCTAGTTTCACAAGAAATTGTATTTTTAATTTCCACAACAGCCATGTTTGGTCAGATGAAAACCCTCATGCTACTATTGAATAGAATCATCAACAACGATTTTCAATTAACGTTTGGGTTGGTGTTTTTGGAGACCATATGATAGGACCTATTTTTCTTCCGAACCGTTTGACTGGCCAATTGTGTAATGCATTGGCACTATTGTTAGAAGATGTACCACTCACTCATAGAATGAATATGTGGTTGATGCACGATGTGTTCCTGCACATTTTTCAATCACGAACAGAAATTTCCTAAACGAAAATTACGACGACAGGTAGATAGGACGAGTAGGTCCAGTTGTGTGGCCACCTAGATCTCCTGACCTCAATCCGCGTGACTGTTGTATTTGGGAGTATTTAAAGTCGTTATTTTATTCGTGTGAATAATGTATACGAATTGCGAGAACGAATAGGACATGCCTGTCAGACTGTTCATATGAATCCGGGAATCTCTGAAAGAATGCAGCGTTCATTTTTACGGAGATGCGAAGGATGTGTACAAATGGAAGTAGGACGTGTAGAGCATCTACTTTAATTATTTCTAATGAAAATATATTATTGCACGGCTATTTATTTTAATGGGTGGGGAACAAATTGAAATACAAAGCAATACTTATTTTCTTAAAAGAACTCCATCTCTCGAAAACGGTTGATTTTCGATCCCATGTTTATTATGAATTTTTTGAAAAGGTTAAGGAGAATTTGATATATCGCTTATGTACAGCAAAAGTGACAACTTAAAAATAGGAGAGATGATTAAACAGTGATTTTTTTATTTTGTTAATTTGTACAACAAAGTGTTTCGGAAGAACTAAGAAATTGTTCTGCTTGTATATTAGAAGGGAACGGAAAATTCAGAGATTCTTAAGAATCGTTCCTCCAAACAAGAAATTGAAAATTGGGATGCTGGTCACGTTTGTTGTTCCTACGATCTGCACGATGACGCAGTATAATGACTTAAAATTAAAGTTCTAATAAATGTCCAAAATTAATGCATAACAACGAGTTGCAAAGTACAAGTTACTAAACAACGGTGTCTTTGTGAAGTGCGTTACAATTTCAGGTTTGTCTTGATTCCCATTGTTTGCTCATTTATCATCTAAAACTTTAAATTTGTTTGAATTATTATCTATTTGATTATCGAATTAGTTGTGTGCTTTCACTTGTGGGTGGCAAAACATGATATCTTCTTAAACTATTTATTTATCAGGCATATTTATCGGGTAGAAAATTTCTGTAACTTCGATATACAGGGTGACATAAGAGAGCGATTTTGTTTACTAATGTCTTTATTATAGCTTAGCTTAGAGAAAACAATAGAAATGAAAGGTGTTTGCTTGATTACTGCGCATTATCTAAAATTATTACTGACTATACAGGGTGTTTTGCTTTAGTGGGACCATTAACAACTTCTTTATTTTAAATAGAATATCCTATATATTATTTCATTTTTGGATTTCTTTTTTATCTTTATCAGAATATTCGGCTTTAGGTATCTATCGCTAACGGTTTTGGAAATAATTAACAATTCCTTAAATATTGATAAAATAACGGTCTGTTTTTCGCAGTTAGTTATCTACGATATATAATTTTTCAAAATTATTTTCTAGTTTAAACGAACGCACTTTCAGATAGATGCCGTACTGTTTAGAATTTAAAAATTTTATACATGATGTTCCTAATTTACAACCACATTTAATAACATTCAACTCCTAATATCTCATTTTTTCTATGAAACGCCCTGTATGCTTGTACATTTTCAAGCCTGTCGTTCAATGACCTTTAAACGTATGTGCGGTTTTATATGACTTGAGTTTTTCGTTTTGAAAAGTTTTAGAAATTATTCAGAAGCTAATAAAAAAAAACAAACAGAAAAGTTGGTAATAAGATGTAATTTTATTTGGTTTTAGCAAATATGTTAATGAGTATAGGATTTTATAAAAACTCAGTTATTTACTGACATTTTAAACTACAAATATTTGTGTGTTTTACAGCGCTTTTTGGAACGAAAACGAAATCAAACAAAAAAAAGCAACTAATCATCAGGCTTTCATTACACCAATTGCTAACTGGCAACAAACTATTACATACGTTGTAAGGTTTTATATGATTTGCGTTTTTCGTTTGAAGTAGCAGTTATATGCACATAATTAAATACAAGGTATATTAACATCAAAATATATTTTTATTGAACAGTTACAATAATAATAAACAGCTGATAAACGTTTGAAATAAACAGCGAGGTAAGACAGGATTTAACTTCTCAGCACTATTGATTAATGTATATATGCTTAGTATTATGAGCAAATATCTATTTAGAACCACATTTCAAATGATAGTAAGTGTCAGCCATTTTCTTGAACACACAAATTTAATCAAGGTCCTATACATAAATCAACCTTGAGTCGTTCAACTCTCCTAGAGTCACATAAACTGTGGAGTTATTTAGGTTAGGATTACAAGCAAAAGTTCAAGTCAATTGGTAAATGGATGTCAAATATTCCTGAAAAACGAGTTGCTACATTTGTGCATTTGTGAGTACCTACAGACTTCTGTTTATATGTAAGTTTACTACTTTTGTAAGTAGTTCCAAAGTTACCCCACACAAGTAACTCTAAAAATGTAAAACAACCTGTTAGGAAGTTGTCATAATTTTACAAGGTGTCCCATAAGTAGGAATAAAATACCTGATGGCGTTGCTCAGCTATGCATACTGAACACAAATATTTATATTTCGCAGGCTGGTTTCTTCACACGATCTTCTTGAAGTTTTAAAGTTGAATACTACGTATTTTGGCAGCAAAAGTAAACTAATAGATATTATCGATGAAAGTAGTTTTTCATCAATAAACAAGATTAACGAGAAAAATAATTTTTGCACAAGTTCAAATTGCATATTTTTGATCCAAAGGTTTTTTTTTAAATATGAGATTTAGATATGGCAGCAAGGCTGATGGTAATTTCTTTTTAATTTGACACTGTTGGTCCGAATATTACAATTGTTAAACACAGTTTTCCGTTCTTTTTTAAAATTCGGTTTCATTTGCATTAACTGAACACATATTCGCTGAGTACATTGACATGATTTGGATTTTTGGAAAAGTTGGTGATAATTGTAATGCATTGGCAAGGCTATACGCTGAGGGCTATCCAAATAGAACACATCCAAACCACACAGTTATTAAACGAACTGACCAACGACTACCAGAGAGAAGAAGTGTGGGCTAAAGGGAGTTGGTGGTGGTGATCGTTATGGTAAAACAGTCCAACATTGAAGAAAATGTGTTAGATTTAATTGAATGGGAGCCTACGAGAAGCGTAAATGGCATTTGTAGGATTGTAGACATACCAAAATCAACAGTACACAGAATATTACACGACAACGGCCTATATCATTTTCAAAAAACGAAAGTACACAGAGTTAGAATGACAAGTTAGGTACTGTGAATGGCTATTAAATCAACATCAGGAAAATTTTATTGGCAATATTTTGTGGGGAGATGAGGCGTCATTTACGCAGGATAGGGTCTAATATTCGTAATAATCATGTGTGGGCAAACGAGAACCCTCATTCAACTCATGTTCGAAGTCATCAATATCGATGAGGTGTTAATGTTTGGGCTGGTATGGTAAATAATTATTTAGTTGATCCTTTTTTTCTGCCAAATCGTCTTTACTCAAAATTTTCTAAATTTTGTTAGGTGACGATTTTCAAATACTATTGGAAAATGATCCACTGCTAATTAGACAAAATATGTGGTACTAACAAGATGGTGCTCCAGCCCATTATAGAATCATTGTTCGAAATTGGTTTCAAAATCATTTTCCCAAATCGGTGGATTGGTCGTGGGGGTGCTATACCTTAGCCGCCAAGGTCACCTGATTTAACGAGCTTAGATTTTGGTACATTGGGTTGTCTGAAGGATTTGGTATATCTCACACCAGTGAACAACGTGGATGATTTAACAAATCGTATCAACCAAGTGGCTGCAACTATAAAGAACACATGCTCCTACGTGTACAAAGTTCAATTACAGTGAGATGTGCAGACTGTCACAATGTTGATCGTGGTTATTTTTAACAATTTCAATAATATACTTGCAAACATTACCTCGTAACTCCGCCACTGCTTAGGTAGAAAATTAACAAGTTGACAGATGTTAATATCCCGGAAACCCAATCGAAGAAGGAGTAGGTTCCAACAATTAATATATAGGCGCCACAGACTTATACTTTACTAACATCGTCCGAGGTCGTAAATGGGAAGTCGGACCCCAAGATAGATAATCACCTACCTTTATATCTCGTATCTGTCCTTTAGGTAAACTTAATTCCAGATAAATCGTCGAAAAAAAAAGACAAGTTGCAACCAAATCCCTTTTAATAAAAAACACCCACAATTCTAATACTTCGATCCAAAGCAAAATAAATTAGCAGTCCCAATTTTACGTTCATAGAACTTAACATAACAAACTTAAATTGGGCGAGACTCAAACAAATTTAACCCATGAAGTACTGGCGTTGCCATATGGCAACACAAATTACATCATTTTCAGATGCTCGAAAATAAATGTTTTCAATTTTTTCTCAATATATGGCGCCAGCCTCAGCAAGCTTGCTATTACAGTTGTTAACGTAACCAAGCTTCATTGTGAATTTGTTGGCAGAGTGAAATAAAAACGTGTTTTTCTTCAGTGAATACTATAAGTGTGGTACAAAATGGATATCAAGCTGATGTAAGTATAAGAAATAATTATTTGTAGTAGCATGTAAACGCTGAATTTTAAATAATAGCTTGCTAAACATATGATCTAATTAACGATGTTGCTGTAAAGATAGTTGATTAAAAAGTTACAAAATTATAAAACTTATAAATTAGGTGTTGCCATATGGCAACACGAGTACTTTCAGTTACCTAATTTTTTTTTCTTCTGCTAGTGGCGGTCTGACTCTTGAAGAAGCCTTTCAAATGGCGTATGAAGACGACGTAAACATCGAGCAAATTTACATTGAGCCTCCAGATGCGGGTACTGTCACAGACGAGGATTCTGGTGAAGAAGATGAGGCCGCACTTGTTGGTAATTTATCTCTCAATCAGTTGAATACAAAGGTTGAGGTTTATGTGAGAGATCAGGACAATAATGATGCTGGAAGTGTAGTTGATTGTATGGACGATTGTGAAAAAATAGATTATTCTAAAATTGGGTGGATCAAAGGTGATTTAGAAGGTGTACAAAATATTGTTGATTCATATTATGAAAATTTTAAAACATTATTACCAGCAGACATGTTTTGAATTATTTATAGACAGTGAAGTAATAGCTTTGTTGGTTGAAGAATCTAACAAGTACGCGCAATTTAGAACATGCCAAACCCCCACATTACTTTTGACGAAATGAAATGTTTCATTGCCATTTTAATTTTGCCCGGATATTATCAGCTACCTGGAAAGAAAGCTATTGGAACGCTGATGGAGATCTTGGTAATCAACTTGTACTAGAAGCTATGAGAAGAGACCCCTTTTTAACAATCAGGCGTTGCCTTCATTGCGCAGATAATAATTTATTAGACCCAGATGATAAATATTATAAATTGCGACCACTGAGTGATCTATTACGGCAGAAGTTTATGAAATGGTTTGCTCCAGAGGAAGACTTGAATTATGACGAGTCTATGGTGAAATATTTCGGCAACCATTCATGCAAGCAGTTCATACGAGGCAAGCCTATAAGGTTTGGGTATAAAGTATGGTGTCTAAATACTAAGCCTGGATATCTCATCAACTTTTCGTTATATCAACGCAAAGATAAGCGCGTAAAAGAAGAATATCAAACTGTGTTTAGAAAGTCTACAGCTCCATTATTGATGCTTTTGGATGAGTTGCCGGAAGAAAAAAAGAAACTGTCGTATAACTTGTTTACGGACAATTTGTTTACAAGTTTTCACCTGCTAAATCATCTAAAAACTAGACGAACCATTCGCGATATTCGAATTCCAAATAACTGCCCGGTAATGTCATAAAAATTCTGCAAAAAAGGCAACGTGGCGACTTCGATTCTGTTTTGGATAGAACAAACGGCATTTTGCTCACGCGTTGGATGGACAACAATGTGGTTTCCACCGTTTCTACAAAATTCGGAGTTTCTCCTATTGGGAACGTACAGCGGTATTCAACAAAAGAGAAAAAAGTGGTACAAGTTGCAAGACCGCATATGATTTCCAAATATAATGCCGCTATGGGAGGTACAGATTTGATGGACGAACACGTTTCTCGTTGGAGAATTAGTCTACGTGGAAAGAAATGGTGGTGGTGCCTTTTCACGTGGTTGATAGGCGTGTCGGTACAAAATGCATGGGTATAATATAAAAAATCGGGTAACAAATTTACCCAACTAGAATTTCGTAGAGAGATAGTAAAAGTGTACCTGAACAAGTACAAAAATCCACCTAAAGGTAGTGGTAGGCCGTCAGTAAGTCGAGCAGATCTTTCAGCCGTGTTGTCGACGCTGTTAGATATGATAACAGTGGCCATTTACTTACATCAGTTCAAAAAAAATTAGATGCAACTGCAATTCAATTATGCGCACAAAATGCATTAAATACAATGTAGGAGTCTGTTTGGCATGCAATGCTAGCTATCACCTACAACTGTAGTTACCTGATATTTTATTTTGTTAAAAACTAACCTGAACTAAATGAACTGTCTTTATCTGTAAAACATAACAGCGCAAAGGACTCGCGTTGCCATATGGCAACACACATTTTTAAGAAAAGTAACAATAAATTTAGTAATTTGCTTTCGTAGTTCTACTAGTATTAGCATAACAATGTAGAAAAATAGGATAACAGAAAAATAAATTAGAAAAACTTAATTCCGTCCTTAATGGGTTAACGACATTTATTGCGGTACTCGAATAAGAGAAAATTAAATTTTTAACGCAATTCATTAACGTAGGAGGCCTCCGCGTAAGGAATTCATGCGTGATCAAAACGATCTAGGAATAGAAATGTTCAATCCGTGAACTCTTGAAAACGCAATATCAACCCACTATCGCAGCACCCTATATATATATATATGATGTACATAAAATTGTTTCCCCTAATAAATGGAAAATTACAATGGTATTTCCTATGTATACATATCCCCAACTAAACCCCCACTGACATAATTCTGTGACACAAAATCAAATACTAAATTAATTCTTAAATAACGGTAATGAAATCGTAAACAATAAGACAAGGTTATACAATTTTAAAGTATACGATTTAAATGCACTTCCCTTTTCCAAGATGTAACGGCTATCAGCGCGACCGTGCACTAGACTTTTCATCTATAGCCCCAAGCGTCCACTCGGTTTTGGAAAAACCTTCCCAAGGTTACTGGCCGATGTCTGCGTATCAATTTGAACAATACGTCTGGATGTAGAATTTTTCCACTGTGTCGCCTTAATTACGGGGTTTCCAGCCGCACGAGTTTTGCCTAAATTAATTAATCGGAGATTAGAACCAAGGTTCAGGAAATTGAGACAGGACAAAATTTTTCTGTCAATAAATAACTCACCAGTTGAAGGACATTGGCATAACAAAAAAAATCTTCTTGACCGGAGTAAATTCTAAATTTGCAAAATTAAATTCCTGGAGTTTTGTTTTCCATCAACTATGGGAAAAGAGCTCCTGTGGGTAGTGAATCTCAAAGCGGAAAATGAATTCCCAATCGGTAAACGACTTAATAATAATTAGATCACTGTTCACGAATATACTTCCGGTACGACCGACAATACTCAACTCAAACTGTCTACTGTCTACTATCTACCGAAAACTGTCTTTTAGAATCTCCTTCCCCCCAACTTTTGCTACCCCAACACGCACTGCGTTGACTTGACAGAAACGTAACTTCGAAATATTAATAAGTCCTATAAGCATGTGAATAACTAAATATGTAATAAGGAGTAGGAATGTGAGGGGAGAGACAAGTTAAGAATGTAGGCCAGATGAATAGGTAAGGATAGAAGGGAGATACCGAAACGAACGTGGAATAGTTCAGTAATCAGCTATCCTTACAGACATAGGTGAAAAATGTAATTCAACCAACGAAATGGCGAAAAACAGGAGGAAATGGAAAAAAGTTTTGTATTAAGAGGAAGTTAAAACAACCAGAAGTCACCTCGCCAATCTTAGGTACAGGAGAACGGATTATGTATGTATGAGTGTGCGTATGGTGTGCGTTAAGGAAGTGTCTTCAAGACGAACTAGATTACTATGAGACACTAAACGAGACACAGTCAAATGAAAAACTTAAAAGTACCCTAAAAATGTACCAAACGGAACTATTTTTAAGATGTAGAACGCCTAGCGAATGACAATCATAGCAACGGTTGTAAATGTTGACACAGCAACAGTTTAAAAATGGCAACTCCACTAGAACACTGTACCGGGGAGCAACGTTCTATTATTCGTCGCTTGCACAATGCTGGTATAAAACCCATTAATATCCATCGTAGAATGCCGCTACAACAGGGAAATTCATGTGTGTCGCCCCAACAAATGTATGAATGGAGCAACAAATTCAAAAAAAGGACCACTTCTGTATCTGATTCTCCTCGACCTGGTCCAGCAAATCGTGTAGTGACGTCTGCATCAATTGCGGCAGTTGAAACCTTGGTAAAAGAAAATCGTCAAATTATTGAGCCATGATCCTGTACAACATTATGCATGACATCCTCCAGTTCCATAAAGTGTCAGCAAGGTGGGTAAGAAAGCTCCAGAATTGGAATAATTACGTGTTGATGCTTATGAAGAACTTTTGCAAGGATATGAAGCAGAAGGAGATGCCTTCCTAACGAGGATTGTGACTGGAGATGAGTCCTGGGGGCTCTATCATGAATCCGAAACCAAGAGAGCAAACAAAGAATGGCGTTCCACCTCTTCGCCATAACCCAAAGAAAAGGAAAAGTTATGACGACGCTTGTTGGGGATACAAGAGAGGTAATTTTTCAAGCCTATATGCCTAATAAGGTTACTGTTACATACTATACGTTAAACTGTGGCTACTGTCCGATATTTGAAATTTTAGTGTCTACCACATCCTCTTTATTCCCCTGACCTCGCCCCAAGCGATTACCATGTCATTGGTGCACTTAAAGAGGCATTAGGTGGGAAGAAATTTCAGAGCTATGATGAAGGGACTCAGGCGGTGTATGAGTGGCTGTGTACGCGAACAAAAGAATTTTTTTCTTCGGGTATTCAAGCGTTTTCAAATCGGTGGAGGACATGCATAAAACGTAATGGGAACTACGTCGAAAACTGATATACTTATTTTTGACATTGCTATAATAAATTTTGTTTAACAACGTTTTCTAAGGTTTTTATTTAACTTTGCTTCGTATATCTTCAGAAAGAAGTAACATTTTTAAATTTTGTGGAGAAGACTTGTGTTTTATTATTTTTTCCTGAAACTTTTGCTTCCACTACGAGGAATGGATTACTGTAATTTATTTTAGAAATATAGCACTTAATTAAACCTTTTCTTGTTAGTAGATTAGCATTGGACTACTATTGTTGACTTGGCGAAGAACTTATTTCTAGAGGTATTCCTCAGCCAGGTTACTTTAGTTAGTCCTTGTCCCTATTGAAGATTTTTTAGCACATAGTGACCCTTGTTCCGGCACTGTTTCAATTCTAAATAGTTGTGGGATACGGTAAAGCCTGACCCTTCTTTTTTGACTATTTCTATAAGCGTTACGTAGTAGGTGGGTACAAAAATTGGGGCAGACTTTAACCATCAGTTTATGCTGTTCACAGCAGTTTTCTGAATAAAACATTAAATCTGTTTCTGGTTAACTAACGATCTTTCTGCTGTTAACAGCTTCCATATAGTTAAGAACAGAACTTCCAATCTCAAATGCCCCTATTTCGGTATGTGATTCATGCCAAACAGAACATGTTATTGAATTTGTCTTCAATTCAAACTGAACACGTTAACTTTCACGCAAAAACAAAATATTTATACATCTTCTCTGGGACATTGGAAAGTTGTCACTAACATTTTGCTTGTATTTTTCTTTCTCCTATCGTGACAATTCTTTGTTAATCAAGTGCTTACTTACTTAATCCATAGCTTAATAGCCCATAAAGGGCTTTAGCCTTCTGTAGGGTTGGCAAGGCTTGGTTTTATGGGGAGCGGCGTCTACCTGTTTCCCCAACCGATTAAATTCTGGAGGGGGGGTGGTTGATTTAATTTAATCATTTTCTTCTGTTGACTAGTTGTTGGTCCACCACTTTAATAATGCAGTCGGTAGTTCCGCTTCTTTCGCTAAGAAGGACCAGTCTTTTGGATTTGTAACGTTCTCCTCCAGTTTTGGATCATGAGCGCCTGTAAACTTCTTCCTATACCATCTACATAACTTGATCTTGATCTGCTTTTTGTCCTCCAGTTTTCTGACCTAGACCTTTTCTGTACCTCGGTCCTTCTCCATACGTTGAAGATGTTCTAACCATCACTTTGAGTTCGTAGTATATTCCTATCTTACAAATCCCATTGTATTGTATTGCACTTTAAATTTTTCGTGGCATTTTCAATTCCCATTTCTCTAGAATGTGTCCTTTTTTGGTTTGTACATTTCGCCGACAGCAATCGATTTTAATATACTCGTGTAACGCTCACGCGCATTTGTTTCGCAGCATTAAGCGCTAATGCACTTCTTTACAAATTTTTTTGGTGTAGGAATTTACTAAAGTTAAATATTTGAATTTCTCCACTGTATTAAAATACAGAGCATTAATAGTTGCTTCCTTGGCGCTTCCATGTTTCTGCTTGTCTTTTGTTGTATTCATATATTTAGTCTTGGACCTTGTCTTGAAGCTGTTGTTATGTGATTTTCAAATTTGCCGCTACATTTTATTAATTCCGTAATTTGTTTGCCGCTTCGTAGGAATCAATATCGCTGTTTTACTTGAATTCGTATGTTGGGTTACCATTTTCGGTATTTTGTTGTGTCTTTCGAAGCTTGAGATGTTAACAGTCTTCTTTGTATTAAAGCTGCAGACTCTTGTTTTTCTGCGCTAGACCTAGAACGCTTCCTGGAACTCGGAGTGTTAGAAACGAATTCCTTCTAGAATTTATTGCGTAAGATTTCAAAATGTGGTGCAATTTCGAGGGGAGAAGTGCAGGTCCCGATTGCATTTTGAGTAAGTCCATTTTAGACCTTCGCGGACTCCGGTCGCCCAACGTGGGGCCGTAAAGAAAGTTAGTGGAAGTCAGACCTTCGAGTCCGTCGGGTATCCTGGCAGATCGTTTCCTTTTTTCTTCGCGGCGCTTTGCTATCCTACGTTTTACCGTACCGTTTTTGTTTGCTGTAGAGCAAAAGTAAATCGACTGACCGTCGGATATATATACATAAGCGATAGCAAAATGTACGCCTTGGTGTTGGACAATTAAAGATTATAATTGCTCCTGTCGAATTTAGTTCGGATCTTTGTGATGTAAAAGGAAATAAATCGTGCAAGTGTTTTGCTGGAATTTGGTTTGTTCCCGTCGTCCGAAAAAGCCTCGCTTCTGCCTCCACGCTAGCTGGCCCAGTTGAAACCAGCTTGGCCCTCTACAGGGGCGTACCAGCTAAACCTCGTCCCAACGCTGCCCCAAAGGACGTTGGCTTCCTCCTCTCTACATTTTTTTTTGATTCCGCAACCGAAAATCGCCGTCGTCGTGCCTGCCTCGTTTTGAGCCCTCCATCGGAATTCAAGGTAAAAAGAAACTTTCAGTTTTGTGTTGTGACATACCCACCATTTTTAGCTCGCGTTAGCTTGCAGAATTAAAACTTAATTTCACGTAATTACAGGGAAAAGGCGACCTTCAGTCGTCATATGTGGTGTTAATTTGTGTTACAATAAAACTACTAGATTATATTCTATTTTTGTGAACTTCAGCGTCGTTGGTGTTTCGTAGCTATTGCAGAACGTAAATCTCGTTGCACCAGTGGCGGCGAGTCCAGTTTCCTGAACGTTCAAAAGTTTTAATTCTGTACTTCAACCTTTTTGTGTTATAACTTGTCATTTCGTTGTATTTTGCCATATGTTTCATTATATGTGTTTTAAAGTCTACTGCCTCTTATTGTGTCTTTTGTACTTGCTGGTGTAAGAATTTTGCAAGCTTTAAATATATAGGTGGAGGCACAAAATAAAGGTAGGTTCCATTCCCGTGAGCTGTTGGCTTCTCGGCCTTCCACGAGGATCTACACAATCAGCTGGATTTGGAAGGTGCGCCCACTTATTTTGACTCGCCCTGTACACAACTAAAGATTTTCTCCCATAAGCGATTTTCACGAACTCCCCCTGCTCCTCTGAGCTAAGCTGTAGGCCCTTTTCCATCAAGATAGTTACGACTCGTCGAAAAAGTTCGATTGGCCTGTAACAAATTGGCGCCACAACGTGTCTTTTTTTGCGACTGTAACACTGTTTCTTCAAAATGTTTGCAAAACTTTTCTAGATCTTTCTTCGTCCTACTAATCAAGCATATATCATCTGCATATGTTGGTACCTAGCATTGTCTGCTGAATATCTTTCATCTAGGATATATTGGAAGGCTATGTATAACTTTTTCCAGAGCAATATTGAACAATGTTGTAGAGTGGGTGTCACTCTACCTCAATCCTTCTGCCATAGTAAATTCTTCTGAGTTATGGTCTTGATTCCACACTTTAGCTTTAGTTTCTGAGAGACACATCTTCACAATATAATCAGTTCTGTCGATAAGCTCAGTTCTTGCAGTCAGTGTATTGCTTTTTTCATATTATTGAGTCATAAAAGGTGTCAGTATTATTCTGCAACTTTGATCTGTTGTCCTATTTTTGCTAAACCCATACTCATAATCGTCCACCAATTCGACGATAAATTATATGCCGTGTTGAAAATTTGGCTATAGATTAAATAATTTGCAGAGACTTCATTCTTATTTTCATAAGGTGTCTCACAATCACTATGTAGATATATCACGCTTTTGCTTCCGTCAATACATTTACGAGATGTATCACTACGAAAATAATGACTGTCTATTTTAGGGATTTTCAATATGACGTCGGGTATCCGCTTTCACCTTTTCATCAATGTCATAATGCTGGCTGAGACTTTAGACTTTACAACTCAAAACATACATTTTGGGGAAGGTTGTGCGCCAAGTTGAGATACAATACATGATATTTGAGCACCACCTAAAAGGAGGCATTAAACATAATTGTTAATCTAAAACACTGAGTCAGTCCTACTTTCCAGAACAGTACTCATAACGTATAATTTTGTCGTATAGTTTGTTATACTTTATCTTGAAAGGTGACACAACTCACAGTTGTCGGTATTCTTTAGAAATAAGGTTTTTACCACTGCATTGGTCACATAACTATAAAAGGTTCGGTTTTCTTAAATAAATTAAGAACCTTTTCTACTTCGCTAGTCTTACAACTTTTAAAGTCTCATATTTTTTAAAGAAAAAACATTCATATCTTATATCTATTTGCTAGATAGCTCCTAACATAGAAAAGCCACAAGGCTATCATCCTGTTGTTGTGGATGTAAAATATGACTTGTGCTGTTTTTCCACATAAAAAAAAACATATTCTTCTTAGTGCATGTATACTTGCAATTTGTGACTTGTGTCACTTTTCTTGTGTAGAAGCGATGTAGTTATCAAAGTCCCGTTAACGGAAACGCATGAGGCTATCCCCGGACATAATATTTATCAACCTGTTCTATTTTACTGAGATGTATATAAATACACATACATATTTATGTGCTGACTTCCAGGAGGAATATTTATCTAAAATCTTTACTTCAACAGGACAATATGAATACCGCAACTTTGATACAAATATGGATGATATTGCTATTACAACTACACCCCGTATGGATGGAGCCTCGCTGCTACTGGCGAAATGGGCGATGTTCTACGTTAAAGTGTGTGCAAGTCGACAGCAACAACCTAGAAACTATCCTATCAACTACATCACCGGATCATGGTGACGAGGATGATAAGATTGCCTATGACAACTCCGAAGCACCATGTGCCTACTTGGATGTCAGTCATTCAAATGTAGACAAAATAAAAACTACAACATTGAGAATCGACCGCCCTCTTGCATTCATAGAGATACGTCTCGGAACAATAAACATAACAACAATTGAAGAACATGCATTTGAAAATTTTACGTACCTGAAAAGGTTGTTCTTGGATAACAATAATATTGAAACAATTAAGTTGAGCGGATTGGAACGTTTGGAAGTACTCGACTTAAGCCATAACAAAATTACAAAATTACTGGCTAGTAATCTGCCAAAAATTAATACCTTGAAAGTGTTAGACTTGTCTAATAACAAGTTATCAAAATTAGAAACACTTACCTGTAATTTTGAGCAATTGGAAGAGTTTAGTGTAAACAATAACAGCTTAACTGAAATAGAATATAGTTTTCAATGCAACAAGAAGCTGAAAAGTTTGAATTTGGCTTTTAATCAAATACGTGAAATAACAGCCGAAGCTTTCATTGAGTTAAAAGACCTAGACACATTATATTTAAACAATAATCATATTGTTGCGTTGCATCAAAGTGTGTTTCAAAAGCAGCAGTTGCTTAGTAGTCTTTACCTACATAATAACAATCTGCACACTATAAATTCCACCACGTTTTCTGGTTTAAAGAACCTTAGAACCTTGAATATACATCGTAATAATATTACTATCATTAAACCTAACTCATTTGCAGATTTAAAACTTCTAACAGTCATCAATTTAATGGAAAATCCCTTACACGGCTTACAGAGTAATACGTTTGTAGGACTAGAAAGTTTAGAAGGCCTCATTTTGAGTCACTTACCTATAAAATATATTAATGGAAGTGCATTTAACGGCTTAACTAGTTTACGTCATTTAGTCTTAGGTAGATGTAAGTTAGAGTCTGTTTGGACAACTGCGTTTAGAGGTCTCACCAAATTAAGAGTTTTAGATTTAAGCAACAATAATATATACTTCAAACCAAACATGTTTTCAGATCTGAAAGGTCTAGTTGATATTTACCTTTCCCGAAACTCATATTACCATATAGAACCCAATGCGTTTTTTGGTTTGGTAAGTCTGGAAAAACTTAGTTTGTTTAATCTTACAGTTCAGAAGATAGAGCAAGGAGGCTTTAATGGTCTTGATAATGTACTGAGTTTAAATCTGAGTAGGAACTTACTTGAAGAACTGGAACCTGATATTTTTGTGGGAATGCCAAAATTGAAAAGTTTGGATTTGAGTAGCAACATAATCAAAGCGGTAAGTGCGGATTCCTTCTTCGAACTCGATAATGTCATCTCGCTGAATATGGGTAATAATACCATACCACATTTAGTACGCAATGCATTCAGGGGATTGAACAGCTTAGAAGCCCTTCATTTGTCAAAATTACAAATCAGTACAATAGACCCAGGAACATTTACTGGCACTGAAATGTTAAATACTTTAGATTTAAGTTACAACAGCATCGCTAAAATTCAAGCGGAAACGTTTTCAGGGCTATCAAATTTAAAAACCTTACGTTTAGATAGCAACAACATCAGGTCCTTGGAAAGTAACGCGTTTTATGAATTAAATCAACTGCAATCACTAAACATCACTAATAACACTGTTTTATTTTTAAGAGACAATACATTTAATGGGTTAGGCAATCTAGGAAGTTTAAATTTAACGGGTCTAAATGTTATTGAGATAGACACTTATGCCTTCAGAGGACTTCAGAATTTGCATTCTTTGGATCTTAGTGGAAATCAAATTGGCACAATCAAATCGCAATCGTTTACAGATTTATCAAATTTGCAAAACTTATTTCTCTACAATAATAACATTACTGAAATCGAGGAAAACGCATTCAAGGGTCTCCTAAACGTTAAGGATTTTAGTGTTGGGTACAATCACATTTCTTCCATTAAACCAAACACCTTCGCAGGCCTCTCTGCTTTAACAAAGCTCGATTTAAGCGACTCAAATATAAATTCGATAGAAAAAGGCGCTTTCAACGGCCTCGACGAGCTCCGTATTTTAGATTTGGGTGGTAATCCAATTACCGTTTTGGAAAGCAACACTTTTGATCAACTTCCAAAATTAACACAGTTAAATTTAAATGAAAAGTTAAGTTTCATAAATAGCAATGCCTTCAGTGGACTTACAAGCTTGCCACAGCTAATGGTGAACAATTCCGATTTTTCTCAACTTGAGCAAAGTACTTTTAACGGAATGGATATGCTGCGAATGCTGATATTCGTCAACACCCACATTGGCACACTTAAAGGTGGTGCATTTCAGGGTTTATCTGAATTGTGGGATTTGTCTCTGACGAACTGTACCATCAACATATTAGAGGAAGGAGCTTTCTCATATTTGAATACCGCAGTATCTATTAATAGTTTTCCATTTCCGTACCATTATAATTTGTCTAGGTTGTCTATCAAAACTATAAAACCTGGGGCATTCCACAACTTTAGAATTTCTCTTTTTTTTAATTCTCAGGTGCGATTTGATCTATCATATAATAATATAACCACTGTTTATGCCCATAACTTTGAAGGACTGCAGAATATGGTTGATTTATCGCTTGAATACAATCAGATTAAAAGACTCGAACCATTGGCGTTTACCGGCTTAAATAGTTTAAGAGTATTATCTATAAAGCGCAATGAACTGGAAACAATAATGCCTGATACTTTTAAAGGTTTAAGATCACTACATGATTTAGATCTTAGTTATAACACAATAACAAGCTTAAATTCCGGTATATTTTCATCATTAGCACAACTAAGTTTAATAAATCTCGGCGGCAATAGACTTACACAGATATCTTTTGACGTTTTTGGTGATTTGCCTACGTTGCACGTGCTACAGTTATCAAAAAATCGTATAACGACACTACAAGCCGACTCTAGCTTGGTTCTTCGACAGCTGAATAGTTTGGATTTATCATATAATGATCTTTCATCGTTGGAACCAAGCGTATTATCTCCGATGAAGCAATTAATACATCTTGTGCTAAACTCCAATAATATATCAGAGCTAAACAGCGACGTCTTGATTGAAAACGTACCTCTTCTAATCTACGTTAATATCGATAATAACAGCTTTCCTTGCCCTACGTTAACACAAATTCTGCTAAAATTGAAAAAACACGAAATTAGGTATGTTAGAGAATCGGATGCTATAGGATTGGGTTACGTTGATGGTGTAAGTTGTGAAGAAGTTGAAGAAGAAGAATCTTGTCAAGGTAAAATAGATTTGTCTGGTTTTGAAAGATTGATCAATAACACCAATGATAGAATACATGCCCTTACTAAACAATACAATCGTAGTATGGTTCCTCACCTTACCATGCATTATCTTACGCAATTGGTCGATTCAGTGAAGAGTCTTCACTCTAAATTCGAACATCATCAGAATCATACCACTCATTCCCGTATAGATTACTCCAACAAGATTACCGTTTTTAAAAGCCTACTTCTTGTTATTTGCATTGTGATTTCTGTATCTAAATTAATTCAATTGTTTAAATACTGTGTAAGGCGAAATAATAATAGAGATAGTTATTTACAGCGAGAGACCCAAATGGGTCTGCTAAACGCAAATCTGTAAAATGATGTAACACTCCTAGCTGTAGAAGTATTTAACTTTAGGAACAAATAACAGTATGTTTTGTATATACGGGGTGATTTGCAGAAGAATACGAACCTGTCGTATATAAATTCCTATTGACGGTGAGATTTTAAATAAAGTAAGTTTTAATAAAAACATCAAAGTCTTATTTATATATGTGTAAGATTTAGTATTTAAAATGTCATAAGATAGCAAGTCTAATAATATAGAAATAAAGCGCCAACCATATCAAACACGAATCTCAGATTCATAATACCGTTAACAAAAATGTAAATATCACAGTACTTTGTGATATGTATAGTGGGTTGCCTATTTTTGTAATGGTAAGCTTGTACTCTGCTGTGAATCACTCTGTGGAGTATACATATATTTTTAATTTCATACTATGAATATATATCTTGTGTGTAGTGTATTTCAAGATTAAAAAAAATATGTATGTGACATGTAACTTGAATTTCATTAACTATACGTAACATTTTACAATTCGCTACTAATCTAGCACTACTCAATTGCAATATAACTGTCAACGTAATAATATAAATTCTGTTAATGAAGTCGATTTAGAAATAGCATTAATTGGCTTTGTTTCGAAATTACGAAAAACAAGCTTCATTCAACTCAAATACTTTACATACCAGGCAAACTTTATTTAAGTAATTTACCATGCTGAAATCTAACAGTTCTTATTTCTATGGTTTCATAATGCTAACGTGCATTTTACATGTCCTGAATTAGCTTCCATAAATTCATATTAAATATTTGTATTGCAAACTGATTGAAATAAATTCTACGCCATTCACTCTAATTAGAATCTTGTGCATTAATTTTCATTTTCCTCTTTAAATGCTGGAAGCGAATGAAAATTCTTAAAAATAACTCAACCTCAAAATATTTTTCACAGAAAGCTTTGGGCTGGTAGCTAAACCAAAAATAATCCCTTAAAGCTATATTTACCAGAAGCCGTTTTAAAGGTAAATAACCTTCCATTTTCTCCTTTAGTATTATATGATAAAATATCCTTTTTATAACAACTTAAACTTAAACCTAAACCTACACTTAAACAATAAGTTGTTTATCAGTTTTCAAATTCCAACTGTAAGTAACAAAACCGGAACATGGTATAACAAACGTACAGCTAGAAACTGTATAGAGTTACGTATATCACCAATTTACAGAACTGTATATTCTTTGACAGTAATAGTGCACTTCGAAATAAAATACAGGGTGTCCCACGACGTGAGGTCACTACTTCGTGTACATAATATTTAGACCAAATATAGTTAAATATTATAATAAGGTTATGCCTTAAAGTAAACCGTATTCAAAATAAAGAGTGTTAAATTATTATTTATTAAATAATAACAATTTCAAAAAGCCAATATTTATTTTTATTTTAGTTTGAATTCGCTATAAAGATAGTTCAAAATGGCCACCGTTGCTCTCGAGACACATTCGGGCTCTTCTTAAGAGAGATCTGGTTCCCTACGTAACATATCATTTTTATTCTGAATTACTTTTGTTGCCTCACAAATGCATTTCCTAAGATTTTCAACAGTCTCCGCTGGTGTTTGGTGTACCATATCTTTCATAAGGCCCCACAAATAATAATCTGAACAAGTTAAGTCCGGAGATCTTGGGGACCAGGGGTGCTGTTCTCCTCTACCAATTACACGTCCTACCGTTGATTCAAAAATTGTCTTACATGAAATGGAAAGTGCGTAGGGACACCATCGTTCTGATACCACATACCATGTCTGATCGCCAGAGGGAGCTCATGTAACAATCCTCTCCAATGATCTTCTAGAAAATTTAAATATCTGTCAGCGGTTAAATGGTCGTCAAAAACGAATGGATCAATGAACATGTTATCAATAATTCCATACCGCATATTCACTGAACACCTATGTTGATAATTTGACACTGTGATTTCGTGTGGATTCTCCAAATCTCAAATTTCTGTTCCTTAATCCATTCCTTGTAAATGTTGCCCTATCTGCGAATAAAACCCTATTACATAGGTTTCGATTTTGAATGATCCAGCGACAAAATGCCATACGGTTAGCAAATTCTGTACGTGAGAGGGCTTGAACAAGCTGGATATGAAATGGATATAAACCATGACGTTCTAATGTTTTCCAAACTCGCATTCGTGGTACATTAATTTGTGCAGATACACGATGAACAGAGGTGCTGGGATTATTATCAATTTCTCGCAGTATGTTGTCCTCATTGTCTAGTACTTGCTGTATTGGACGCTCAGTTGACGATTTCGGGAAAGTTCCGTGTTCGCGTGGGTTGTTGTGCACTCGTGTTAATAAATGTAAACAGCGAAATCAACTTTAAGGTGCTATACTGTGTAACGTGTGATTTCTGACGCATAGTGTATATTAGGAGTGTTTCCCATTGCAGCGTATTGGACGACATACTTCGAGTGCGATTCAAATATTTGTTCTCATTTATGTGATCTGCGCATCGATCGTGGATTTTAGATTTTCGGACCGCCGTCAACGAAATCAGTTAGAACGTATTCTATTCTCAAAGAGTGCAGACTTGAATTTTTAATTAAGGTCGTTACGACTCGGAAGTTTATTCCAATTTGTGAATTTTTAAGTTATTAGGGGAAGTTTAAACACGGTAGTGTGATAGTAAATTGTTCCCAAGGAGTAAATCCTAATTTAGTGCACTGAGGAGAGTTTTTCTTCTGCCAAATTAACATCTTATGGTAAGATTAGAAGGTCCTTATTCCACTTGTTTTCTTTTCTAAGACAGTTGAATTAATTTAGGCAGTAAACGGCAGCCGGTAGAGTGAGAAAAAATTCGGATTCTGATCGCATTGATAACGACGTGGGAAATTCCGAGATTCCAGGCTTTTAACTCCAGGGCCAAGAACAGTCGACGAAATAGGTGTTCGTACATAGAGTCCATTCTGCGAAGACATCTATCTTCAAGGTCTGTAAGACAACTTTCTTTTACGTACCTGCGTTGGGTTGATAAGCCCACGGAATTTCGAGAACTAGCCAAAAACCGAACAATTGCAACTCGTTCAATTGCGTAGTCATATCTATATTGAAACATAATAAATACAATACAAAATTTTTGTATTTAGTTAAATATTATATTTGGAAAAATTCATGTTCATATTCAATTAACTTTTTGTACACTGAGAACTTGTTAAATGGTCTGCAGTTTACGAGGTTGAAAATTTCTGATTTAAAGATTCAAACAAAAGGGGAAATTTTGCGTAAAATTATAATCCGTAATATCCGTGCGCATATACCATTTATTTGGGGTAATTAATCTAGTTTTACGTATACGAGACCTCGCTATATCGTCGATTCTAGACGGGAATTCGGTGGTTTGTTTAACATTGTAGAAGTGGAGTTACGCTTCCAAATTTTAAATCGAACTACGCATTATTGCTTTCCCTGGAAATTTTGATTCAGTTGTTACAAATTAAATCAGAGACAGTAGCGTACTGTGGTCCGTTCATTTTATACTTGAATGTGAATTTATGTATATATATATATATATATATATAACTTGGGGGTGTGTTCCTGATTTTTGTTTATGATTTTGATGCTTCATATATATATACTTTGCATTTGTATTGATCAATTATATTTTCTAGATCATTATATTTTGGGAAATCTGTCAATTATAACTGTTTTATTCTGTCTTGGAAAAATAAGTTTAATATTATCAAGCAAGGTAAGTTCGCATCCAGGAAGATTCCTGTTTATCCAAAGTTATCTTCGAGGAGGAAAGGGTTTTTTTTAAAACAGGTGGCGCCTAGGCTTACATCGAACCACCCTTCTTCGGCTGTAGCTAGTCGAACCCTTGTCCTTGATACCTGGACCTTGCTTAGGAATTGATACTTCGTTTTTGTGTGCATAAAACCGTTTTTGTTGTCGCCGTCATATAACTAGGCGTCACAACTGTTTGACATGCAATTAAATAATATCACTTCCATAGTAACGTAGAGAGTTTGTATCAAATACCACTTAATATCGATGATAAGACATCCTGCATGTTGTACACAAGTTCAAGGGGAACATTTTATATAATTTTTAATTACTAAAATAAACAATTTTTTAAACAGAACTGCTTTTAAATCCGTAATTGTGCTTTTCCGGATATGAGTATATTGGAATTTTTTTTCTTATCCGAGTGTATACTGTATATTCCTCAAATATGGTCCCCTGTTTTTCGATCACCCTGTATATATAATACAAACAACATATGTCAAAACTATGATTACTTTTCAGCTTGCACCGCGTCGTCGATTGGAGGTCAGACTTGGCAAAGGCAGGATAACTGGTTACTGTTTGTGAACCTAAACAAACTAACGTTTCGCAAAACATGGTTGTATCTTCAAAGTCCTTGTAGTACTGAATTCAAATCCGGCATGCGAAGGTATTTAAACCCATTTGAGCCAATCAAGCAGAACGTCTTAATTCTGGTTGGCCGTCGTCGTCAGGCGGGAACAGGTGCGGCAGGGCATGACTGTGGGATCGGTCTTGTTTCCGAAACTTTAGAGAATGAACTAGCGGTGTCCAAGCTTTGCTGAGCCTGAACCCATCCTCTCTGTTGATGTTATTGAGTCTCAATCTCAATTGCTTCTCGTATGATTCTTGGAAAGCAAAGCGGAACTTTAGCAAGCACTCGAACATTTTCAAAATCAATTGTGTGGTCAGTTATGCCGGTGTGTTCCGCTACCACCTATTTTGTGATGCGCTTATGTTTGCAATCATCTATATGCTCTCGGAGTCCCAACTCGATGGAACGCCCAGTTTGCCCAATATAGTTTGTGCTACATGAGCAGGGGATAAATGATAATCTTGTTAATTAGTTGTTGCCTTATTTATTATTTGATATTTTTATGGACGGACTTGCTAAAAATTTCATTTTTTAATCTTATATAAAAGCACATCGCTGGGAGCATCACCGTGATACATCTTTCATAGAATTTAATTCTTTCAATCATGCTGATAAAATAGCGTCAAAGTCGATGTTTTATTTGTACAATGATAAGTAATATGAATACCCAACCAAAACATGAGAAAAATTACAAACTGGGAAATATAAACGAAGACACGATCTGAAACTGAAAAATAGTGTGTGAGCTAAAATAGTGCCCATGTGAATTGCTGAATTAAATATTTTTGGGGTAAGCCTCCATTTTTCTCTGTACACTTTATTTTTTTTTATTATAGGTAAGGCGTTACATCGCAACCAGTCTAAAAAACTAACTGGCAATTTTTATTTAGCTTAAATTAACCAAATGGTTATGCCAAGAATTCACCCACTAGTGTTCTCTCAGTTCTGTTTTGCAACTCTTTTTTTGTTTGTTGCCATTTCTATTTTGCTCTGCTTCTTTCACTTTCACATCTCTTTACACTAGCTCAAAAGGTTTGGTCCTTTTAAGGCTTCTCACTAGATCTATATTGTCGAAGAGTTGGATTACCGCGACTATTTCCTCCATCACGTTCTTATCTCTAGATCCCTGTGGATATCATTGTTTCTAGCGTGCCAGGGTGCATCTATGATATTCCTCAGCACCTTCGTTCTGGAATTTGAATTTCTTTATGTTGGTTTTGTTGGCACAGCCCCAAAGTTGACATCCATATTTCCATACTGGTTTTACAACTTGATAGTCCGGAAGTAACTTGTTATTTATTGAAAGTTATGAGTTTCTGCACAGCAGCCAATACATTTTCCTATATTTTACATTCAGTTCTTCTCTTTTCTTCTTTATATGCTCTTTCCAGCGTAGTTTGGCATCCAAGTTTATTCCAAGATACTTATCTGTATGTGCATGCGGTGTAATGCTGTTGTTTAGTGTAACTGGCACATAATCATGCTTCTTGTTCATGAAGGTGATGACTCGCTTTCGTTTAGTTGTATTTTCTATCGTTTTCTCCATCTGTCTGCCTGATTTGTGGCTTGTTGTAATGTTTCAGCCGTTTCTTCAGTTCCTTTGCCTACCGCTAGTATTACAGTGTTATCTTTAAACGTGACTATTGTTATCTCATTGGTTGACGGGATGTCGTTGGTGTACAATAGGTATAGTATTGGCCCCAGTACACTGCCTTGTGGTATCCCTACCTTAATTTCGTATAATTCGGAGTATTCCTCTTCTTGTTTCATCCTGAATAGTCTATTTGCGATGTAAGATTTCAGAAGTTCAGCAAATAGTTTCGGCATATTTTTTTCTAATATATAAGATTTAGTCCTTGATGATTTATACTTTATCAAAAGCCAGGACAACATCTAAAAGGATTTGTGAGCAGACTTCCTTCTCTTCAAGACTTTTCTCTGTGGTATTTTTTACCATGTTAACTTGCTCTGCAGTTGAATGTTTGCTTCGAAATCCAAACTGGTGTATTGGTATTAGTTCTTTTATTTCTATTATTAATTTGAGCCTATTGAGTAATGGATTTTCAAATAGCTTTGAAATTAACGGTAAAAGCAAGCTGGCCCGATATGGTGCTGATTCATTTGGCGATTTTCCGGGCTTCGGGATCATTTGACTTTCACTATCTGTATATTTTATGATTTGACAATTTATAATCCACATTATTGTTCTGCCTTTTAATCGATTCTAGTTTATTATTAGCTTGTGATGCTACTTAATAGCTTCAATGTTTCTAAGCCAAAAAATAAACACACATTTTCGGCCTCTAAATTTACTGAGTTAGTTTCGAATGTGATGATGCGTATGGCTCCATACATTTTGTAACATAATGTTAGTTATATTGTTTTCTACAGGGCGGAAGAACATTAACACATTGTTACATCCTTGAGTAACCGTCAGTAAAAATAAAAAAAGGCTTTGGAAGCTATATGATAGATACTTAAAAATTAATCAAAATTGTCATTTATCAAGAGAATAAAGTCCATAAAATCGACTTCACAATTAATTCAATGTCAGGGAAAGTACTAGATTACAAATTTTCCTAAGTAAGTAGTAACTGCCACCAAATATTTTGCATATACAAATTTTCAAATCGTTTGTTTTTCCAATTATTTAACTCCAGAGCCGAGCGATAATCCAATGCTAAAGATGCTCCAGCTATCTCTCATAATTTATAAGAACTTTACGTGGATGTAATACAATTCATCAAGCAACTTTAAAACTTTACAATTTTGGCCGCAGCTAAAGTTTCAATTCAATATTAAGTGGAATCTCGTTCCTGTTTGCACTTTATTTACATTTTGAATATACTTTCTACTAGTTAAAAAACTGCATATTGGAAGGTCGGTTATTATTGTAGTTACGACAACAGGAAACGCTAATTTTAGCTTGTTTTGTATTGCTTTAAGAGCACCAGAAGGCAGCAACTGTTGCGTTGCGTTTTAGGTGGGATGCCACGGTATCGAAACCGGTGAAATACTTAAAGAGAATTTGATATGTAGTTTATCCAAGTCCTGTTACTTGAAACGCATAAGGTTATCCGCGGATATTTATCAACTTGCTCTATTTTGCTGAGAATCATATAAATACACATATATGTACTGTGGTGTGGAAAAGCGCTGCGTCACCAAAGCGTATAATTGTTCCGTGGAGTTTAAAGTAACTTTTGCCATAACTTCCCAAAAATAGATTTAAATATCTTATTACTATTATGTCATTATTGGTCTTAGAATTCATTAGAAGCGCAGACATTGTTACCTAAATAACTTAGTCAAATATTTTCAAATATAATGAGATGATCCGAAATTACTTAATGCCCATTTAAAACTCATTTGTATGAGAAATACCTTTTCTATTCTAACCATACACCCTACACTCAATTTAGGAGATTTCTGCGAGATTTACACGTAATCAAAGTTATACCATCTCCTCGCAGAAGAAACAGATCAAATTATTGGGCGAAAAAAGATATGCAAGTATTTTCTACTATACCGAGAGAACTTCCAAACGTGAAATCTCTTATAAAGTGCAGTGTAATCAATAAACCATCGTTCAAGTAGAATAATTGAAAAATTGAAGATAAACCCCGAAATAGTTGACCAAACATACACTCTGCTAGAGATGTTCCTGCGTTAGGAAGAACCAGTCTCGCCAATAGGATCCTCAATTCTACAGAACTGACCAAATTACGGTTAAAAGCAATTGGCGTGAGTTTGTATACATTTACCGTGAGAAGAAAACTTCCAAATTTTGGACTCGGAAGATGCAGAACACACAAGAAGCCCCTGCTTTCCGAAAAACAGACAAGCAACCGTTTGCATTGAATAAAGGAACTGAACACCAGAGCAATGGCAGAAGGTGGTACTCAGTGGTTAGCCCACCTTTAATATGAATTATCATGCTTTTACGACATATGATATATAGTTTCCTGGCACAGAATTTCCATCAACATCTTTGCTTCCAACAATAAAACATTCAACTTCTGTGATAGTATGGAGATGCATGTCAACCGAAAGAATTGATTGACTGTATGTTGTCTCTGGAATGAGGAGCGCTACCAAATATATTGAAATATTGCAGAATAAAACCCTGCTTGATGAGAAATCATTGGTTGGCAAAGAAAAATTTATTTTCCAGGATGACAATGCACCTTGCACTCATCATTCAGCTCATTGCGTCTAGTGGTAGACATAAGCCTCCCAAAAATAGTTCAATCTTAGGTGTCAACCAATAAAGTCCATGGAACGGATTGGCCACCACAATTACCAGACCTTGATCCCATCAAGAAGTTGTCACAAAGGACATTACAAACAACATAAAAAAATTGAATTAATCGAAGCGCTTCTCAAAACCTGGCTTCACGGCATCTCCAAAGAGGAACTTCGAAAGCTAATCAAACCCATGTCAAATAGCTGCAAATCAGTGATCGAGGAAAGTACTGGCCGACAAACTATCAAGTTACTCTAATATTAATCAATATGCTTTGTAAAATTGCAGGTCTTAAATTAAATTACAAATATAAAATGTACGTAATTTTGAACAAAGAACATTACAATCTGTAAAATCAAACAAACACAAGAATTTAGAAACCTATTTTTCGTTAAAATTGAGACCAAGGAGAACAACAAAGAAATATTCAAGATATAGTACCTGCTAAACGCTAAAATACAAGTGGAACCACCACATAACAAAATGCACTCACCCAATGCAAGAGATGTGTGATACCAGGGATTGCACTAAAAAGGACACCCCAACAAATAAATGCGCAGTTTGCAAAGCAGAACATCCCGCCAACTGGAAAGGCTGCCACCTATATCGAAATACTCAATCGGCGTAATCTAAACTCGAAGTCGAGACCAGAAACATAACGACCACAAGTGACGCAAGCATTCTCTATAGCACCAATACATTTTCCACCACTGAGACAGACAAATAGTCAGCAATTGGCAAGAACAATTGGTTCCGACACTCACAGTGTACAACAACTAGGGCTAGGGTCATATAAACAAGCAACAGAACCGAGCAAAATAGCACGGCCATGGATCAAGAAAGATTTACAATCAAATTTATGCAGGAAACCATTATTAATCAAAATAACGTGATAACGGACCTACTACGAGAAACCAGGGAAATGGGAAAAACCATAGAGACACTCAATAGTGAACTCACCGCACTTAGACAACAAATCACCAACAAAATTGGCTCATTATAAGGTCGTTACATGGAACGCAAATGGCCTGACGCAACATCGCCAGGAAGTAGAGGCAGTCCTAAACACTAACCATATAGACAACTTACTCATCTCCGAGGCGCACTTACTTCAAAATACCAGGATTTAAAATTTACGATACACAACATCCCAATGGTCACGCTAGAGGTGGCACTGCAATCATAATCAGACAACAGTCGCCATGTGTAAATCTGCACATGGCGACTTAAGTCGTGTTTTAAATTGTTTTAAATTGTTTTAAATTGTTTGTTTGTCTTAACTTATTCTGACACATCTGTGATTATTTGTTAACTTATGGTTAATATGTTAGACCTCGAGTACGCGCTTTGGCGTGATTCCAATGTTAGAACTTTGATTTAATCCTGATGAAGAAATAAATTATTTCGAAAGCTTGATTAAAAATCGAATCGTTTCTATTCTATTTGCCCTTTGGCCATTAACCCAATATTTGTGTATACCTAACAAGTATTTTGGTCAATACTTCCCCACTGGTTCACCTTACTACATAAGCAACGCAGATATCTACAATGACTTCAAACTTAATACTGTGAAATAAGAAATAGTGAAATTCAGTGAAAGATATAGCCAAGTTAGAACTTCACCCTTGTTACGGGCCAAACGGGCTTTTCCGTCGACCCGTAACCGCATAGGTGGTAAGTAAATTTTAAAACACATTTAATGAAACTGTTAAATATGACACAGTACAGAACACTGACAACAAATGATAACTCTATGATTCTGGATTACATATCTTTACTTTTAGAACGTTCAAAAAAATCTCGCCGCCGCTGGTGCAACGATATTTATTTTTTTCTATACAGCTACGTGCCCAGGGACGCCGAAGTTCACAAAAATGAAACAGGATATAATTTTTTTAGCTTTACGTTTAACAGCAAACACCACAAACCGAGACTGAAGGTCGTTTTTCTATTTACATGAAAACAAAATGGTTCAATAGCGTTGAAGTTTGCAGTTAACGCGAACAAAAAAAGGTTTCTTTCTCACAACACAAAAACTAGATCTTTACCTTGAATCTTCGAAGACTGAAGTGGAAAGATAGACAGACAGGCACAAATTGGGTACGGGATGATGATAAAAATCCGCAGGAACGCCCCTGAAGACTGGGTTGAATGGAGTCAACACCAAAGGCCCGGAAGTTTGATGCGCTCTTCGCACCGACGCGACGGTAAAAGCAGAGGGACAGAAGCTGGGCTCAAAACTTAATCCGCCAAAGGCGATCGGCTAATTCACAAAGAATTGCCTTTACCGGAATTGAATCCAGTGTGTTTTCTTTAAATGCGACAGTAGTCGATGGTCTGTTTGTACCCCTTGGTAAAACAGCGAGACGAAACTCACACATAACCAACACCCCTCGAAAAAACCCGAAAGCCGCTCCTGCAGCACTTAACTTAATTACGGCCCCCCGATGGATGGAATTTTCGGAGACCCGGAGCCATTGAAGATTGAAAACTGACTTTCGTAATGGCCCTCGTAAATGGAATGAGCAGCCGGATCCAACAAAGATCGAAAATTGACTTTTTAATTTCGACGGCCCTCGCAGATGGACTCGAGCGACCGGAGCCATCAGGGATGTTAGACCTGTTAAACGCAACGCGACCCTGCATTCCCCCAAAAGCTTGCCACATATTTCGGCACAATTCTAGAACGAAAATTAACACGTGTGACTTTTGAGGGAAGCCCAAAAACAGTTCCTAAATGCTAACACTGTTTAACAAAGAAATTCCTGGAAATCCTGTCTGATCGGCGAAAATAACTTAAAAAGAAAAAACCTTGAGACTCGTTTGGTCATAAATTAATAGCTGAAAGGAAAATACTAACAAAACTGTTAACAACATAACACTGCAATTCAAATCGCGTTTTTATGTCCTATGGAGCGGCAATCAAATTAAGAAATTAATTCATATAAAGCGGCAAATTTTAAAAGAACATAACACCCTGATGCCCTAGTACTAAACTTATTAGACAACGGTGTTCATAACCATAGACTTAAGAGGCAGTACACTCTTGATTTGCCGTTTAGATTCTAGTATTTAGACTTCAGACTAAATGTTAAGTTCTTACCGTTCAGCGTTGTTACGTGTTAGTTCTAATTGAAGCGATATAAATGAACATCTGCTTCCATTGTCACACATTCATTAGTTTATGTAATTTACTTATTGCTCTACGAGCAGATTGTAAATAGTAATAATCTGACAATAAAAAAATTTTTTTTGATTGAACGCTTTATTTTAATGTTTTGTCCGTAACAGCAAAAATTTCACCTGTTAACTTTGCTGTACTATTTTGTCTGAAAGTCTGTGTGATTAAGTACATTGATTGGCTAAAACAATCAAAACATTTTTATACAAATGTTGCCCAAATCCTCTAAAAATGCAGGACTTTTTCATGCCACTGCATGTGCTAATTCTTGTGAGCAATAATTATCTTATATATTTAATTTAACAGGACAAGATGAATAGCACACCTTTGATGCAAATATGGATGATATTGTTATTACAACTACACCCCGTATGGATGGAGCCGCGTTGCTACTGGCGAAATGGCGGATGTTCTACCTTAAAGTGTCTGGAAGTCGACAGTTACAAGCTAGAAACTATCCTATCAACTACATCACAGGATCATGATGACAAGGGTGCCAATTCCAAAACACATTGTGCGTACTTGGATGTGAGTCATTCAAATGTGGACACAGTAAAAACCACAACATTAGCAATCGATCGTCCTCATGAATTCAATGAGATGCGTCTGGGAAGAATAAACATAATAACAATTGAAGAACGCGCATTTGAAAATTTTACATACTTGAAGAGGTTGTTCTTGGATAACAATGACATTGAAAAAATTAAGTTGACCGGATTGGAACGTTTGGAGGAACTTGACTTAAGCCATAACAAAATTCCGATATTACAAGCTAGTAATCTGCCAAAAATTAATACGTTGAAAGTTTTAGACCTATCAAATAATAAATTATCAGAATTAGGAACGCTAGGCTGTAATTTTGAGCAATTGGAGGAGTTTAGTGTAAACAATAACAATTTAACTGAAATAGAACATAGTTTTCAATGCAACAAGAGGCTGAAAAGTTTGAATTTATCTTTTAATCAAATACGTGAAATAACAGCCGAAACTTTCATTGAGTTAAAAGACCTAGACACATTATATTTAGACAATAATTATATTGTGGCGTTGCATCAAAGTGTTTTTCAGAACCAGCAGTTGCTTAGTAGCCTATGCCTGCATAATAACAATTTGCACATTATAAATGCCACCACATTTTCTGGTTTAAAGAATCTTAGAAGCTTGTCAATTCATTTTAATAACATTACTACCATTCAACCCAACTCATTTTCAGACTTACAGCTTCTTACATTCATCGATTTAATGCAAAATCCCTTACACGGTTTACAAACTAATACGTTTCTAGGATTGAAAAGTTTACATTCTCTGTATTTAGGAAACTTACCTATAACGTATATTAATGGAAGTGCATTCAACGGCTTAACTAGTTTAAGTTATTTAATCTTAAGTAGGTGTAAGTTAGAGTATGTTTCGACAACTGCGTTTAAAGGTCTCATCAAATTAAAACTTTTAGGATTAGGCGACAATAATATATCCTTGAAACCAAACATGTTTTCAGATCTGAAAGGTCTACTTGATATTTACCTTTTTCGAAACTCTTATTACCATATAGAACCCAATGCGTTTTTTGGTTTGGTAAGTCTGGAAAAACTTAGTTTGTTTAATCTTACAATTCAGAAGATAAAACAAGGAAGCTTTAATGGTCTGGATGGGACCGCGGTGGTCGAGTGCGAGAACGCATTGACCACTCGAGGTCACACTGAATTGCGCTTGTTCCGGCGTGGTTTCGAATCCCCGCTGGGGCGACCGCAATTCAGTTAGTTAAGTTTAGGGTGCATGCTGCATGAATCGTTAGTGTGTAAGGGACGCCCGCACCCCCCTGAAGTAACGCGAAAGCGGTTCCGGGGGGGGAACGGTAGTATGAAATGTGTGAAAAAAATAAATGGTCTGGATAACGTACTGAGATTAAATCTCAGTAGGAACTTACTTGAAAAACTGGAACCTGATACTTTTGTGGGAATGCCGAAATTGAAAAATTTGGATTTGAGTAGCAACATAATCAAAGCGATAAGTGCAGGTTCCTTTTTCGAACTCAATAATGTCATAAAGCTGGATATAAGCAATAATACTATCTCACATTTAGTACGCAATACATTCACGGGATTGAGCAGCTTAGAAGCCCTTAATTTGTCGAAATTACAAATCAGTACAATAGATCCAGAAGCGTTTATTGGCCTACAAATGTTAAATATTTGAAATTTAAGTTATAACAGTATTGCGAAAATTCAAGCGAAAACGTTTGCAGGACTTTCTAATTTACAAACGTTATGTTTAGATAGCAACCTGATAGAATCCTTGGAAGGTAATGCATTTTATGAATTAAATCAACTGCAGTCGCTGAACATCACCAATAACACTATTTTGTTTTTAAAGGACAATACATTTAATGGGTTAGGCAATCTAAAAAGATTAAATTTAACCGGTCTAAATGTCATTAAAATAGACACTTATGCGTTCAGGGGACTTCAGAATTTGCATTCTTTGGATCTTAGTGAAAATCAGATTACCATACTCAAATTGCAATCGTTTGCAGATTTGTCAAATTTGCAAAACTTGTCTCTCTACAGTAATAACATTACTGAAATAGAGGAAAACGCGTTCCAGGGTCTCCTAAACGTTAAACAATTTAGTATTGGGCAAAATCACATTTCTTCCATTAAATCGAACACTTTCGCAGGCCTCTCTGCTTTAACAAAGCTCGATTTGAGCGACTTAAATATAAATTCGATAGAAAAAGGCGCTTTCAACGGCCTCAACGAACTCCTTACTTTGGATTTGGGTGGAAATCCAATTACCATTTTGGAAAGCAATACTTTTGATCAACTATCAAAATCAACACAGCTAAATTTAAATCAAAAGTTAAGTTTCATAAATAGCAATGCCTTCAGTGGACTTACAAGCTTGCCACAGCTAACTGTGAACAATTCCGATTTTGCTCAGCTTGAGCAAAATACATTTAACGGCCTGGATAACCTTCAAGCACTGACATTCGTAAACACCCATATCGGTACACTTAACGGTGATGTATTTAGAGGTTTATCTAAATTATCGAACTTCACTCTAAGGAACTGCACCATTGACATATTAGAACAACGAGCGTTATCACATTTGAGAAATGCTTTCTCGATTAACAGCTTTCCAATTACATATAATTGTTTGACTATAATCTATTCACGATTGATTTGCCATCCAACAGGCTATGGAAATCTGGGGGAAAGTGTGGTATCATTGAAATTTGTCAATTAATTAAGTTGGGTTATGCTAGTTTTTCTTGATGGAGGTTATGTTTTTTGAAAGCTGGCAATGTTGCCAGTGGAGCTTGTTTGTTCATTTAACGTCCGCCTATTGCTGCTCAATATTGGTTTATAATACTTAGATATAATTATTATTTCATTATAAATAAAATAATAAATATAATTTAA
>JABXWE010010746.1:0-10613 GCA_014611495.1 Limonius californicus | reverse complement strand
ATCCTAAAAATGCACTAAAACGTAAAATTTTGCATTCTATTCAGATTTTCCTCTGCTTACCTTATGTTAATAATTTGAGTTATAATCACCTACATGCGTACTTCAGCCGTTGAATTATGGTTTCCATTACATAATAACTGATAATTTGATTGTTTTCATATAAAATGCATTGGAAGAAATAAAAAATTTAAACAGAAAGGTTAGAAATGCAGAATAAAGGCGATTTACTTCTACAATACAATAATTATATATATATATATATATATATAACAGATCTGCTACGGCTGTTGCCGCCTCTCCGTCCCCAGTTTTCATCTTTTTCTATCATAACACGTTTCTTCCTCTAGGCTTCTCTTATGCATGGCTCCGTCTACATCATCTCTCCAACTCCTTCTAGGTCATCGTCCTCTCTTTCTCCTTTCCGCCAGGACCTATTCCAGTACCTTCCTAGGCCACCTATTCGTCCTGCTCAGATCCCATACTTCTGCGCCATAGATGGTTAGGCTTTGCACAATGCCTTTGTAGAGTCTTTTCTTGGTTTCTTTCCTAATAGTGTTCTCCCATCATATCGAATTTAGAGACCTTATCGCACTCCTGCCTTTATTAATTCGTTGAGTAATTTCCTCGTCGCTATTTCCTTTTTTCTCAAAAATTACTCCTGAGTATTTATATCTCGCTACCTCTTGTATATATTCGTTTTCTACTGACAAATGGTTTAGTTTATTGGTACCAACCCATAGATATTAAGATTTTTTCATATTTATTGTTAGTCCTGCGCTATCGTATTCTTCCTTTAATTTCTTCGCCATATAGCTTAAGTCATTCTGGTCTTCTGCAATCACTACTTGATCGTCGGCGAAGTATAAACTGAAAAGAATGTCATCTCCCACTTATAGACCCATATTCTTGCATTTTTTGTCCACCCTACGAGGGCTCTGTCTAAATAAATTTTAAAAAGTGTGGGGGATAGACTGCATCCTTGCCGAAGGCCTTTTGTTCTATTGAAAGTCTCGGTAAAAAGGGATTCCCGTTCTTTATTCTTGTTAAATTATTTTATATAGCTGCCTGGTGGCTCGTATAAGCGTAGGCTTTATGTCAAGTTCCTTCATCTGTCTCCACAATCTAGATGTTGGTACACCATCATATGCTTTTTCAAGGTCTATTAGAGCTGTGCGTGTTTCTCAGTTTCTTTGTACTCTTTTTCCACTACTAACTTCAACGAGAATAAGTTATCTATTGTGGATCGGCCCGCTCGAAAGCCCGCCTGTTCGTCTGGTTGCTTTGCTTCTATTTCTTTTTCGATGACGTTCTATAATATTCGTGAGCATATGCTTCCCAAGGTATATATAACTGCCATTCCTCGATAGTTTCTTGGGTCATCTATAGTTCCTTTCTTATTTATGGGAGTTATATAGGATATTTTCCATTCTTGTGGGATATTCTCCCCATTAATACATCGATGGTATATGGTTTCCAGTATGGCAATTAATTTGTCAGGTGCGTACCTTATTCTGGGTAGATACCTGATGGTACAGGAGCTTTCAGCAATTTTGTTTGCATAACAGCTTCTTTCAGCTGATCTACTTCTGTACGTACTGGTCTTCCATCATGTCCGTCTTGCTCTTCTTGTACAAACTGTGGTCGTTTTTCTAGCAGGAAATCGCTAAAGTACTGTACCCATTTCTGATTTGTTATACTGTCTAGTTTTTTATGTTCTTGATAATTTTCCATGCCAGAAGCTTTTTGTTCCTCCTATTTGCTTATCTATATACTCCCATTTATTTATCCATGCTGAGCTTTTCTGATTAATAACTTCTTGTATTACATTCCTATTCAGTCTTTTATATTCTTCTTTTATTCTTATATCATTGTTCTGTAGCAGTGTTAAGTATACTTGTTTCTTTTCTTGAATCAGTTCTTCTATTTCTCTTTCCCACCATCGGCGCATATTTCTTCGGTTCTCGATTCCCAGGGCTTCTTGTGCAGCTTGTTTTATGCAATTTTTCAGATGTTCGTATTCCTCTTCAGTTGTTTTTTTTTGAGCTGTGTTAATTTCCAATACAATAATTACCTACCAAATTACGAACTATTGGATATAGCGTGGAAGACAGCCCCCAGGTTCGGCTAGTGATCTTTAATTACGTAACGTTCCTTAGCGGTACTGTAGCACAAATTTTTAAAACTGTATTTCTAGGAAAAATAGCTTTGAAATAGTCTTCATAAGAACGCATTATATTTGCGGGAACTTGTTGATAGAAATGGACCCGTGAGCGTGCCCGACAAATCACTTACATAGTCGAGAAGAATTTATGTAAATTTACAAACGCTTTACATCTTCCAAAAGTGGTGGTTATCAAACTCGTATATCGTTATAAAGGTCATAAAGCGGCACTTACCGCATACACATTTTTTACATAGAATCACAGAAAAATAACTTTCCGAGGATTTCTGTATTTAGATCTTTTCTTACAGACATGCTGAAAGCTTTAGCATATTATTAATTGTTTTCTATTGTGTTGTTTAATCAAGAGTGCATAATGCTTCTTGTGTAATTGTGATAAAAATATTACAGGTTGTTTGTAGATACTGTTATTAGCATATTAAAGCATTTGATTGTTACTTATATATATATCTACTAATAGCTTAGGTAAAGGCGCCTATAAAGGAACTAATAAATATTATATAAACTCTAGAAATTATTTGTACATATACGGGAAACACAATCTTTAAAGTAAAATATGACTGTGTAACTTCTTTTGGTTTGAACTTTAATATACAGTAATACATGCTGCAACCATTTGAAGTGATTCTGATGTAATAATAATAATACCTTATGCAGTTAATTAACTAAGTTGCTTAGCAGCGTGATTAGCGAGTTGGAAAACTTTAAAGAATCATAAGGTTACACGCTTGCTCGAAATACTCATAAAAAGTAATAACGCTGTAGTAGAATGCAGAGTAAAACTCCCTTTTAGTAGTATCGAAATTTTAAATATTTTAATTGTACGATTAACACTTGCTTTTCTTGCTCGCCATAGCAGATATGTTGCAGTTACTGTTAATTAAAAGGGATCCTAAAAGGGTGGTTAAAGTAACTCTATGAGTGTCCTGCCAAAATGAGATAAAAGGCATTTTATAGTCGGTTGTCTTTGGGTTCAGAAAACCAATTTTGTAGGTGCTTGTGTTTCATGGTCGTTAGAGCAGCGCACCGACAAAAGTTCAGGGAAAACAGACCGGCAGCACTTTAAACAGCATGCCCCTCTTCTTGAACTGTCTTTGCAAGCTGTTTGATGCTAGCATATAAGTTCCTTTTCTTTAATGGGTAAGGCTAAAGACCGAGCCTAAGTTTCGCGAACCGCAGCTGTACCCATCAAATCTACTTCTTTATGCGAGTTACTTCACTTTTATGAATGATCGTCAATAAATGATTACTTGAACGAAATATAACATCTTAGGACGACCTTAAACGAATTACCTTTTCCCAACGCATCTATCAATGCTAACCCAATGGGAACTGAATAAGTTGTATATGTATTTATTTCCCTTTATAATCCAATCTGTATCCCTAAGAGTTATGATGATTCAGAACTTAGATTCTTAAATAGAAGGTGATGTAAGAAAAGGATGTATCACGTATTACAGAGTAAACAGGAACATAACCTCAATGTTTGAGCGTTTTATCAGCGGTATCTCCGTGATGTCACTTTTCAAGAGCGGACAAAGATATAACCTTATTCGTGTGACACGTGACGCTACCCTCTGAGACTTTCGCTTGTGCCTCACGTAACATTCGTTCAGTGAGTTGTACAAACAGGGTGGAGCCATAAACTGAACATCTTTGTTGTATGCACAGAAAACGAAAATCATGCACGCTGGACTTTTGTTTCTGGTTCACTCATTTTACTTAATGTCCTAGTGATTGGTCACTGCATGTTAGATAAACAGTAGACAATAGGAAACCGAGCAGGTTTCTCTTTCTGTACATCAAGGTAGAGCATGGCGAAATAAAGAGGAACATAATCTTTTACGAATACATCCAGGGTATATCCTGGAGCAATAAATAGATTCGACATAATTTCACGACGCGGTTCCGCTTGGCTAACTCTTCCAGCCAAAAAAGACACCACTTAAATAACATTCGTCTCCCAAGTTTAACTACTTACCGGATTAATACAAAACTGTATGAACTTAAGCAGCAACATGTCCATTCCATAATAGATTTTACCATAGGCTAATAAATACCTAGACGTCTGGCCAATGTATTCATTTTATGGGTTAGTGTGGGACCTGTTCTAACAACGGCGCCACCGTCGGTCACAATGTCGTAACAATCAGCGCGCTACGTCCTGTCAACATTATGAACTGAGTGAGAACTCAGGTACCTAGGCACGTCTTTTCTCACTGCAAAATTAAAGCTTATAGATAAGGCACGTAGATAAAGATTTCAAATTCCCCAAAGCATTCCATTTCAGGTAAAAAGGTTTTGTTTACATCAGACATGATATTACACATTGTAAATGATGCTAAAGTGTTGGTAGGTATGAAGTACCTCCATGTTTTCTTGGATTAATGCAGTCGGCAAGGTCAACTTTTAATTTACTTTATAATAATTTAAAAATTATTTAAATCGGGACGCCTTAGAAAATTTTTAATTAGTAATACGGAATAAGGGGGGTTTTAATCATAACTCTACTTCCAAATCCATGAGATTTAGACACTTGTTTTGCCCAAATTAAAAACATTCGTGTTAAGTTCTAATTGCGAAGAAGATGAAAGTGATTTTATTTATAACAATTATCACACGCACGTTTTCCAATATAGGTAGAGGTCTTACAAAATCTCGTGGAAGAGCGCAGAAAGAACAAAAGGCGTTCGTGTTCAGGTGACTCCCATTTTACTACTCCGCCTAAAAATATTGCCATTTGATGACAGTTGACGGCTCGTTGCATATCTCACGTGTATCAACTTATTTCTTCGTTTACCCAGGTTTTTCCATTTGTAATTAAACAGTTTTTGTCAAAACTACAGGGAAGCGTGTTCATTACTGCATAGTAAGTGTAAAATACTGTTTTAAAAACTTATTTACAATATACCTAACCTATTTCACCATGTTACAAAATCTTTAAAATGATCAATCATGGTAAAGTTGTGCACAGTCAAGGACCCCAAATAATTTTTAACGTTTGTAACTTGAATATGCTTTCTTTAAATCCTGCATTTTTTTATTTTAATCATGCTCGTTATTATGCTTATTAATAAATATAAAACCTCCTATTCATACTATTGCAGAATAAAATAAATTTGAGATTTATACATTTTCTTGGAATTCAGTGAACTAAACGGTCAATGTTTTTAGGTTCCACTGTCACAATCGCCCGCTATTTCAAGCGCCGCCTTTGCGCATCTCATCTTCCACGAGATTTTGTAAGACCTCTACCTGCATCATGTCGTCTTTTAGAATACGTGAATCTGAACATCTTTATAAAACGTCATTAAATCAAAATTAGCAAATCACTTCGCCTGGACTTTCCCATACTTTAAACTGTCCCACAAATCATGTCCAATTTTTTTTCCCTATTCGGATTTTTTTCAAAAGTTACCGTTGTGTTAGACTCTACATACGGCCTTACATATGAATTTTCATAAAAATCGGATACCCCGTTTTTGAATAACGGGGCACTAAACTCAAAATTTATAAACATTCTTATAAGGCCCCGCAGGCAACCTACTTTAAAAAGTAAAAAACAATTTTGTAGTCAATCGGATTAACGGTTTGTGAGTATTTGGGCGTTAAAGTCGCAATCATCAAAAAATCGTAGCGGCCTTAATTTTGAAGCTAGAAAGTTCGGCAAAAAATCATTCAGTTTTTATTAGGGCCTTCTATAACATCCCGGTTTCAAAATTGTAATTTAAAATTTCATCAAAATCTGACCAGCCGTTTTCAAAAAATATATTCACTTTCAAAAACTTTTTTATTATTCGTTTTTTGACATGTAAAAATGAAAAAAAAACTGTTTTGTAGAAGTAATATACGTTTACTTACTTCTTATTAAGGATTTTAGTCAAATAATCCTTTGAAAATCTTAAAAACTGAAATAACTTCTGGAAATTTAGAACTGAAATAAATCTAAAACGAAGTCTGATCGGAAAAAATTGCATATTTTTACTTAGAATACAACGTAGAATATGAAACTTCATTTTTCGTCTCCAGTTATGAATCACCCTGTATATCAAACTCGCGTATCAATTTTTAAATATTACTTTCACGTTGACATGTTTAAAATTATCGGTTCTACTTTTTTATTTAAATAACTCCAAGTTAACAGCGTTAATTTAATTATTTCAGGTGATACGAATTTATTAGATATGCCGCCAAGTGAGTTGAAAAACAGAAAGATCTGTGAAACTCATTTTGAAACTTCGGCCTTTGTGAACGTATTGAAACAAAGACTCAACCGTAACAGCGTTCCTAAACCATTCGAAAATTCATCTGGTAGTCCAATTAACAGTTCAACTGAAAAAAGTGTTTCGCCGTGGGAGATACTTTTTCCTCAACTGCCAGAGAATGTTCCACAAACTACCATCCATGATTCTGAACCACTGTTTTTAAGACGTACCAAAAACCCCAAACTTTATAAACGACTTGCTACCATTGATATGTCAAATTTGGTTTCATCACCTAAGGAGATCTGCATTGATCCAGCTGTTCTTTCTCCTACATTGCAATCAATTTTAAATTCGGATAGGAAAGCACCGAAAACACCAAACACTCCAACAGTGAGAGTTAATTATAAGAAATTTTTTAACTCTCCTAAAAGGCAAGCGTTGATAGTTTCCAATGGCCAGAAAACCAAAAAAATAAAAGCACTAACAACAGAAGTATTACGTTTACGAAAAAACATTAAAAAGCTGTCAACGCAAATTAACAGAAATGAGGGAAAAAATAATACATTTCTTAAAATGCAACTTTGCCATAAATCTCGCCAACGTTGGGAACCAGAGATGATTAATTTGGCTATGAACATTTATTATTCTTCTCCGTCATCCTATAGAAATTTGAAAAAGCATGGAGTGGTTCTTCCCGGAGTGTCGACTTTACAATCCTACCTTAACAACATTATTGTTTTGCCAGGATTCTCAGACGATGTGTTTTTGCGAATTACCAAAAAAGTTCAAAAGTGGACGCAAGAACAACGGCTGTGCGTCTTAATGTTCGACGAAATAGCGCTGAAAAAAAATCTAGATTACAATAAGAAGCATGATTTTGTTGAGAGCTTCGAAGATCTTGGAGAATTGGGCAGAAGAGAAGAATATGCTTCAGAAGCACTAGTTTTTATGGTGACCGGATTACAAAACAGATGGAAAATTCCGTTGGCATAGGTATTTTCTAACTGCAAAATCTACAAATTCAGTAGATTTAAAATCTTTAGTTGAAATGTGTTTAAAAAAACTAAAACAGTGCGGTCTTATTGTCAAAGCTGTCGTTTGTGACCAAGGATCTAATAACAGGTCAACCATATGTAAACTTAATATTAAAGCAAACACGCCTTTTTTAAATATCCAAAATGAGAAAGTATACTTTTTTTATGATGTACCCCATCTTATAAAAAGTATTCGCAACCAGTTATTAGCACACGATTTTGTCATAGATAAAGAGTTAGTTTCGTGGAAAGTGATTAAAGATTTGTACAATTTAGATAAACAGAGCGGAACAGCCAGATCATTGCCAAAATTGTCGGATATTCACATTTCCCCAAATTGTTTCCAAAAAATGAGATGCAAGTTAGCATTGCAGGTATTTAGCAACTCCACGGCTGCTGCTATCCGAACGGGATTATCAACTGGACAACTTCCGTCTTCTGCTGAACCTACTGCAAGATTTGTGAAGTTTCTTAACGATTTATTTGATTGCCTTAATAGCTCAAATCTCTGCGCAAACAACGTAAATCGTGTACCGCTTTCCGAAAAAAATATACACATAACAGCAATTTTGGAAAACGCTTTGAAAGTGCTGCCTACTTTGAAAACTGTTGCGGGTAAAATGCCTCCATGTTTTCTTGGATTAATGCAGTCAGTGAGGTCAACTTTATTACTCTATAATGATTTAAAAAATAATTATAACATTGATTACTTATTAACTAGGCGTTTAAATCAGGACTCGTTAGAAAATTGTTTTTCTTTAATACGGAATAAGGGGGGTTTTAATTATAACCCTACTTCAAAATCCTTTAGATTGTCTTTTAGACACTTGTTTTGCGCAAATTTAAAAAAAATTACTGCAAGTTCTAATTGCGAAGATGATGACAGTGAATTTATTTTTAACAATTATGATACACAACCCTTAACCACGGCTCCCGATGCAACTGCATCATGTTGTTTTTTAGAAAACGTGAACCTGACCATCAGCAAATCGTCATTAAAAACTGCTACATTAGAAAATTGTTCAGTGATATATACTGCTGGATTCATTTTACGTAAATGTTTATCTAAATTTAAGTGCAACAAATGCGAAAACGTGTTAAAAAGCTGTTCTGTTATGAACGAATCTACTGAAGAGCTTATTAAACAAAAAGCTTATCAAACCAGGACTAATTTAGAATTAGGTAACTTATGTCCGCCCTCAAATTTAACAAACGATGTGGTACTGACAACTTTGAAGATGTTTGAAGAAGTCTACCCAAAGATTAAACATAATTGTAATATACTTAATAATTTATATAAAGTTGCAGAAAAGCAAGTAATACAAATGTTTCCCGAATTCTTAATTTCTGTTGAAAATGAGGAGTGTGAAAAGCACCGCAAATTCATAATTAGGTATGCTTTATTGGTACGTCTTTTGAAGCAGACCACTTGGGAATCTCGACTTATTCGCAAAGCTAAAACAAGAGTTGCAAAATTGCGAAACTTAACCCACACTTAAATGTGTATACGTTATTGATGGCTGTTACTTCTTCTTAAGATCATTTAGATGTACTACTGTTTGTAATTATAAATAAACTCTGCGTTAATAAAATTATCTACGTTGCAAATTTATTTTTTCTTTATATACCTACATACTTATATATACATACAGAGTGTTCCAAATTCGAAGGCTACCATGAGAACATTGAAAAAAACAAAAATTTAATTTTTCAAAAAAGATATTCACTTTCAAAAATTATACCAATTTATTTACTTACAATGTTTAATAGGAAGCGCCTGTCTAGTATATACAGATTAAATATTTATAGGCAAGGATTGTAAGTGACTTTCTAGGCTAGGTAAAATTTGGAAACATTTTCATTAAAATAATACCATCATAACACCTTATTCTTGGGGTTAAGGCGGTATGGGCTTTGCTACCTGCTTCTGAGTTAACGTGGCCCAGGTAAACGATGTAGAAAATCTGTCATTTGAAAGTGTATTTGGTCAACTGCAGGTAGTACTGGAAATAACTGACAGCTCCATCTTTCGCAAAGGTCCCAGCGGGTTTAGATTGAATCTAGTTTGTCATTTACTTGAGACGTCTAGGTATTTATTAGCCTATGTTATTACTCATAATTTTAACCATTGTATAGACATAAAATTGTATATTTAGTAGAATACTTAAAATAAAATGGATATGCAATATCGTACATATTAGTGAACATTTTTAATTTCTTTTTCATTATACTTGAATCATAATCTCTGTTTTTGAAACTAAAAAGCGTGCAAAAACGGGCTTTTAAAACACTAGTGCTTTAAGTTTGCCTAGGTAACAAGAAATTCACTTGTTGGCCATCCAGCTGGATAATTTTTCGTATTCCTTGCAATAAGCTTGTTTAGATTTCGCGGGGATTAATCGCTGTTCAGCTTGTTCGGCTAACATTCTAATCTCGGATAAAATATCCTCGTTTTCGTTAATTTTGTAATTCACGAACACAAAGTCGAAACAAACTTCACAAATCAACAAGTTTCTAATAAATATGCATAGCAGCGAAACAATTGCTAACCGTTTCCATTTCAAAGATTAATTACAATATTACTTCGAAAACGGGATTTCAATTTCCTTTTTTCGTTATAATTTTCAGATTGTAGTGCAGGTATAATAAAAAATAGCGTATGTAGAGGAACGGCGTATGTCGTCCCCTCTCCTTTAGTTAGAGACGAGGTTTGTACCTCAGGGTTGGGGACTCACTAGCATTCCTACTGAAGTTATAGACTTATCAAGTCTTGTTGACCGATGGCAATAAACAATAAATACTTTAAACTCTAAGTGTCTTATTAATAAAGCAAGTGCATCACCAGCGTATAATACACGTGTATAAGCAAGCCTTTAAACCACTGCTCCGTTAAAAGGCACTCGGCTTCGCCTCGTGCTTTTAAACCCGTCGCGCGTGCTTTAAAGGCTTGCTTATACACTTGTATTATAATATACTATTATCAATTCCAATTTAATTAAACTATAGAAACTGAAACATTTTTTTTCCATTGGCATATTCTTTTCATCAAATACTTTAATATATTAATACAGGAAACTCATATAAGTTTAGCATGATGAAATGCGAGACATTGATAGTGGCGTCATCTAAGCAGTTCGGTGGGCAAGTTTCAGTAAATTTGGATAATAAATTTACAGATTACTGTTTTAAATT